>PVKA01020869.1:0-39593 GCA_004027165.1 Ctenomys sociabilis | reverse complement strand
CTGTTTGAGCAAAAAACCAAAAGTGTATTGGAGTCCTGTATCATCCATCCCAAATGACTGTGGTGGATTCTGCCAGCTGAACAGAACGTCTGGAGGACGTCATTGCATGGAGGACAGGGCTTTAGTTTATACAGGGCTTAACTTTTTTTTAGCCTCTCAAAACACGTACATATACAGAGATGAATCCTTCATAGAAATCAACAAATCAATCAGTGTAAGCTTATTTCAAAAGTATGGCACAGATGTAAGCCACGACATGGTTGCTTTAATGATACTGAACCTTGCACACCTGCCAGTGTGAAGTCTGCACTTGGATTCTACAGGCATCGCAATTCCATCAGTCCTGCTCCAAGGATACAACAGAAAGTGATTTGATAATTATAAAAATCAGGCCTTTTTGGCACTATGATACAGCTGGGAAAAATAACCAGGGTGGCGCCCGGCCCTGAGTGCTTCCACCGGTGCCTCCCCTTAAGGGACCTGGAACATGGTGAGGGGGTTTCTAGATTTAGAGTACTAAAGAGCCAGTGTGCCCAGGCTGCTGGGCCCTCCGGCAGAGCCCTACGCACTGCCCTGGTCTCTACATGGCCTCGAACTCATCGATGCGCTGCTTGGTGTTGCCCTGCCGGATCTGGCGCAGGGTCTTGTACTTGTCCCGGCCTTGCCTCATGTTCTCGTTGTGGATGATGTCGTTGTGGGTCCTCTTGTTTTCATCTCTGGCCTGGGACAACTCGCTGCTCAGTGTCTACAAGAGGAAGCAATGTCTGTGAGCTGCCTGCCCTAGCTGACACATCAGTGACCCCAGCCCCAGAGGATGGGTGAAGGGAACAGGAAAGCAAGGCCTGCACTCACCAGCAGCTGCCGCTGCACGCGCTCATTCTTCTCTGCCTCGGTGATGCGCTTCTCCTCGTTGCGGTGGTCCAGGATGCCCTCACTGGAGAGCTCAGCGCTGTAGCCCATGGGCTCTGCCCCCTCCTCCTGCAGGCTCTCCTGCACATGGTAACTCACAGGCTCGTACATGGGTGGCGGCGGGGGAGGTGGGGCCGTCATCACCAGGTGCAGCTCCTCCTTGGTCTTCACCAGGTCGTCCTGGGCTTCTTTAGCCTTCAAAAGCAAGTTCCCAGGTGAGAGGCTCCCCACAGCCCATGTGAAGGCAGAGGCTGGACATTTCTGCCTGTAACCCTAATATGTGCTCACTGTATATTTTTCAAAAGCAACACATCCTCCAGCTGTTGGAAGAGTCTAGTGAAGTCTCATGTCCTCTTGCTCCTCTGGGTAGCTGCTTATGTAGCACCTTCCTCCCTATGAATCCACCTGGCATCTTCATTAGGCACAACCCAACCCTGCTCACTTCCATTCCCTTCCTGGACACAAACTCAGTCTGATGTGTGTCACAACTAGCTTTTCTCAAAACTCCAAGAATCTTGTGCTTGCCTTTGGGGATGAGGAATGGGAGTCAAAAAAACAAGGGAAAAGCACCAGGCTAGAGGGTAGGGCATAGGAGCTCCAGGGGCTTGGGGTGAGGCCTCAGCACGAAATGCATTAGCCCCACTGCTGCCCCGCAGGGCCACGGCCTGAGCCATGCAGCCACAGCTTGCTGAACTGGGAGCTGCACATGGGCTCTCTCACCTAGGGACCACTCTCGGGCTGGGGGTTGCTGCTGTTGTACAAGAAGGAGACAAAGTCTGAGAGTTAATTCTACCTTCCCAACTCATCAAATATCTGAGAGGCCAAGCAGACACTCTCAGATCCAGAGACCTCCCTGGTGCTGGGCTTCCCATGGTGGCCTGAGATGCATTCCACCTGCTGGAAGGTCTCCTTCCAGGATCTGTGACTCCTGTTACAGGGGGTATCCAGGTGGTCAGATGTGAAACTTGTTCCTGATCAGGGCTGCCTGATCATGGCTAAGTAGGCAGGGTGACAGGGGCAAAGTGGGAGAAGCAAGTGGCTCTTTGTCCTCTGCTAATCCTAGAGCTATAAGCCCATTCCTAGGGGAGTTTCTGCTCCCTTGGTGCAGCTGGCTTGGCAAGGAGCAGTGACACATCTCGGTGGTCTCAATGTGCCCTGCCAGGTGAGCCCGATGCTGCTCCCGACCTGCCCACAAGGGAGCCCTGCAGGGAGCACTCACCCTGTGCTGCCACTCCTCCACCTCGTCCTCCTTACGCCGCCGCGCCTCCTCCAGCAGGGCAATCTTGGCAGTATACTCCGCAAGCTCCGCAGCCTGGAAGGGAAGGTGACATGAAGTGGCTTCTGGAGTCTTTTGGGCAGAATCCATTTGTGAAGGAATGCTCATATGTGTTGGTAAATGGCCTCCATGTGACGCGCTGTGTCCCTCCCTCTCACCATGGCCAGCAAGCCCATCAGTGCCACCCTGTGGGCCCCTGGGTGCCCACATAAACATCCTAGCTTGGGACTCAGGCGACAGCAAGTCCCTCTCCCCTGGGAAGATCTGTTTACAGGCCCCGAAGAAAGTCATTACAAGGCAGGTGTTGGTGCAGAAGCAGTTTCTCTATAATTCAGCATCTAGAAACCCAGGGAATCCTTACCAGCTGCTCCTGGCTCTTTATCTGATCCACTGTCTGTCTCTCCAGCTCCTCCTTGGCCCGCAGTGCAGCCACACGGTCAGCCTCCAGGCGCTCGGCCTCCTCCTGGGCTCGCTTCCTCTCATCCTCCAGCTGGAGGGCTCTCTCGATCTGGTCTGAGAGTTCTGTGGAGCACCAAACCAGGCTGCTTGGATTCCTAGGCTGGGATGTGTAGCTCTGGCCTTCACATCCCATCCAGGATGGATCGAAAGCCAAGGGAGCCTCTCCCAGAACCACCAAACCCTGGGTCAAATCATGGGGTGAGCTTCCTGGCCCTTTCCTGGTCACCTCATGGCTCCTTGTTATGTTTCTATAACAATATCACCTCAGGATTTGCTTGCAGCAGGGAAACGCCCTGCCAAGGTGTTCCCAGCCATCACTGTGCTATGGTACACATGAGAAGCCCCAAGGGGTAGGATGTGACCCTTGGAACAGTGGTGGCAGTGGCGCAGTCACCAAGCTGTTTGGACAACCATGTGTAGATGTGCAGCTTTCAGAGCCCTGGGTTTTGAGTCTAGGAGGTAGAGGTGTGGTGCAGCATAGCTCTGCCACTCACTGGCCAAGTCACTGTGGGCTGATGCTGCTGCCTCACTAAAACTTGCAACTTATCAAGAAAATGGGGGTGACTCTGTACTCCCTTTAAAAGCTATGAAAAACTAAATTAGCATACAAGTTACTCAAGTACTGAGTTATTGTCTAGTCTCAGTGCCATGTCATCACTTCTCTGCTCCAAATCTCCGTTTCTGGGTGACGTGTTAAGCACTCACACATGGTCCTGAGGTTTCCCCTCCTGCCTCTGTCCAGGCCCTTGCCAGTCTCTGCAGAAACAGTGCCATCACAGACAGTGCAGCCCCACCTTTCTCTGCTTTCTTGGTCTTCTCCTCATAGTCCTGCAGCCGCAGCATTAACTCCTCCTTTTCCTTCAGCATCTGCTCCTTCTCCCTCTCAACAGTCTCTCTCCTCTTCTTCTCTGTCTCCAGCTGCTGCCTGCAGAACAGAGGGATAGAAGGTTACGCTCTGGCTGGGTCTTGATCATCTGGGGGCCTGGGCCTGGATAGTCTACGACAGTGATGGCAAACCTCTCAGAGCTTTCAATGACACAAACAGCCCACTGCGGAATGTGTGCTGCAGGCTCGGAACCATTGGACCAGGATGAAGAGGTCAGAGGATACGCCTAGCTCTTGCCCCTCCCCAGTGTGATGCTGGGGCTGAGAGGCTATGAGACTAGGCTTTGAGCAGAGCCAGGTTGCTGCTTCCAAGCCCTTTTGACTGGAAGGGCACAGCCACTGTGGTTCATCTGACAGGCAGACCAGCTGTCACATCCAGGCCCCAGTGCCAAACTACACACCTCTCCAACTGCTTCTGATGCTTCTCCTCCCGAGCCTGGGCCTTCATCTGCTGCACTTCAATGGTGTCAGGCTTCCTGCGGCGCATGTACAGCTCATGGTTTCCCATGCACAGCTGCAGGATCCGCTTGTTAATCCTCAGGCGTGGAGCATAGAACACAAAGTCCTGCCAACAGAGAAGGGCAGCCTGGATCAGGACTCTGCTGGTGGCTTTCTTCCCCCAAAACCACAACGAACAAAGTTCTAGAACCTTTACTAAAAGAACAAATGAGGCAGAGGAAGCATGGCTCATCTGTCTTGTATGCAGGTGCTCAAGCGTGTCCGTGTGTGCATGTCTGTGGCTTGTGAAGGTGCACAAATGCACGCCCACATGTGAAGATGCACATGGTTGTGTGGTTGGTGTATGTATGCATACCAAAACCACGGACTGTACAGCAATGCCAAGGCAAGGCTTCTCCTGGCCTTGGGGCGCTTGCTATCATCCACAAACTAGCCTACCTTCCCAATTGTGTTTTTAGTGCTTTGTCCTCCCATTCCTGCCTGGTCTGCCCCTGCTGCAGCCTGTCACCTCTCACACTGCTCTGAGCATGTACCCCTACTGCCCTGATCTCCACCTACTGCTCCAGATTCCTCATGTAGGCCTGGCATGTGCCACAGCCTACAGTGCCAGCCCCCACAACCCTCACGTGTACTGGGTAGCACTTTCCCATCCTTCTCCTTGGTGGCATCATCCAACCTTATCTCCCCAAGGACCTGTGCTCTGCCACTGAGTCTTGTTATACCCAGATGAGGTAACCACCACAATGTGCTAATACCAGCTACCTCCTGCTCCCATTAGACCACCAGCCCTTGAGTGGAATCTTGTTCACTCATCTGTCTTGCCAGAATCAAACCAACTCCCAGTATTTATTGACACTCAATGAATAACCTTCCAGTGACAATCACCTAATGCACACTCTGTGACCTTGAACAAGTCACTTCACTCAGCCTCAGAGTCCTTCATGAATCAGGATGACCTAATGGGGCAGCGGGAACAGTACCTGATACAATTAAAGCTGGTTGGTAGAACACAAGCCACCTTACAAACCTTGCATGAAGCAAGACTTCCTGAAAAGCAGCACAGGAATTCTGTGACCAGTGACAGTATAAATCTAGAGGAAGGATGACCATCTTGGTTCTGAACTCCTGTCATGATTAACTTAAGAGGGCAAAAGAGGAAATACAGTCTAGAAACACATTAAAGATATTTTTCATTTTATTTATTTAGCCAGTGCAACATGTAGTCCATAGCTCAAACCTGAGTCCTTGTGCTTGCCAGGCAGGCACTTATACAACCTAGCTATCGCTGGGTGTGGTGGTGCACACTTGTAATCTCAGCACTTGGAAGACTGAAGAGAAGGATTGAGGTGAGTTTGAGGCCAGCTGGGACTATACAGTGAGCTCAAGGCCACACTGTGGGGAGGGGAGGTGGGGAGGAGAAGAGAGACAGAGGAGTGAGGGAGGGGGAGAGACACAGAGACACAGACAGACAAGAGACACAGGAAAAAACCTATGTGAATGAGTGAACACATGAACTCACTTTAGAATACTTCTTAGCCATGAGTCTCTGGATATCCAGATCCTAACCATCTCATACAGGGACAGAGAAAAGGGGCTGAAACAAAGCTGCAGCATGACCCACTCCACAGCGATGTCAGAGGCCTACAAAGCACACTGGACCAGCTAAGCAACACACCCAAGACCTAATTTAGTTCCTCCTTTCATTGGTTCCAGAAAGCCTCAGTGAGAGGCAAGGCCAAGCCAGGAGCCCTTGAACTTCCGGGGTGGGGCTCCCCTCAGGGTTTCACACACTAGTTATTAAGTCACTGGGTTTTCCCGGGAACCCAAGTTGGCAGTGCTGAGAGGAACAGGCACTTTTATTACCTATTGCACAAGAGAAAACCACCATGCACAATGGCTTCAGAGGCACCCTGCCCAAATAGGCTCTGTGAGTCCTGAGTATTTGCAAAGAAACACTGCTTAGCACTAACTCCCTTTTAGAGCAAAATCAGTTAAAAGAATTCAAGGGTCTTAAGAACTTTAGGTAGACATGAGAACCTACCCATTGTGGCCCCCAGAGAAAGATGCCCAAACTACTGGAAAACACTGAGAATCACTAGTCAGTTGCTTAATGGGTGAGGGGAAGGGAGGAGGTAGAAGAAGTTCTCTAGCTGCCTTTGAAGGACACCACTCTCTGACTTCAACAAAAACTCACATGTCTCCACACTTCATTTCCTGATGCAAAACCACAACAGGAGACCTGGACAGACTTTCTAAAAATGGCAGCAGGCACGCGGAAGATATGTGGAAAGAGGAGCCAAGGTTCCCCGAGCACAAACAGCCAATAGGCTATGCCAACTTTGACAGGCAGGGCTCTAGACTACCCTAGGCCCTCTGACCTGCCAGAACCAAGGGTTGAGGCAGGGCAGGAGTCTGGTTAAAGGGCTTTAGAGAGGGGTACTCTGAAGAATGGAACTAAGGAGGAGTCTGGTCATTTTTCACTGCTTCAAAGCTATTTAAGCAGTTGTCCAGGAGCCTTCTGCTTAAGCCACAAGAACACAAGACTCTTCTTGTGGAATGAGGACAGCCTTGGCCTCTCACAGGCTACCTGGGCATGCCGCAACCATAGGAGGTCCTACGTGAGTCACAATGTGGCCCAAACTGCCCTGTGCCACCTGGCAGAAAAGAGAAGCTGGCTTTTAAGAATAAACTGCTGGGTTCCAGGGATCCTTGTAGAATAGGCCAGGCCAGATTAGAACTCCCACAGTTCCTTACCCCCTGGGGTTTCCTCTAAACTGGCTTTCTTCTACCTAACTGAAAGAGTGCCAAACAAGGCCACTGGGCAGCCCTGGGGAGGGGTGGAGGGTGACAGAGCACTGTCCCCACTACCTAATCACTAGAGCAAAGCCTATGTCCCCAAGGAATCTATCCCCCTGGCTTCCTCCACTCTCCAACTCCTTGGGGCCTGTTTTACTTAACTGCAGCTATGTCACTAAGATTCATCACAAGACTCCCATCTTCTCCAGGCTTGCATCCCTGTCTTCTGCTGGAGCACAGGCTGCTCTGACTGCTCAGACAGCACATGGAATTCAGGCACATAGGATGCAGATGGCCAGGTTCCCCTCTTTCCTCTGAAAGAGGCTTCCCACAGAGCTAGTGTGGAGTAAATGTACACACACTGACTCAGCCAGACACCATGTAACCACCTCTGTTTGGGATTTTCTAAGTATAAAGTATTCTTTAGCTTTTTAAAATCTAAGCTCCCACTAAATTAAACATACACAATACCCTAATTCAATACCCTACGTCTACTGCAAAACTCTACTCTGTCAGCAGAATTTCTAGAAGTGTTCTGAAAAACTAGTAGCTTCCTACTGTGAAGATAGCAATCCACTAAGAGATTTCAGAACTTCTCCTTGCTCTTCTAAGGGCATCAATCTCACTGCCCAAGTGACATGGGTTTGCCGCACGACCCTCAGGTGGTGAGGAGCATGTTAATGGACGCTGTTGCCAGGGAGCTGAAAAGGCTTATTTTTAAACACTGGTTTACTCTTAGAGAACTCGAGACTCCCAGGGGGCAGGAGTCAAGACCCAACAGCAGGAAACATTTCAATAAGAAAATACTTTCACAAACCAAGTCAAGAGCTGCTGATTTTAAATGATGCTAGACAAACCCACCCATCTATGGGGAAGAGTAACCGCTAAGAACACCACATCATATTCCAAGTGGGTGCCCAGGAGATTACTGGGCACTGGATGTATCCCCATAGCCCCTGCTGGCCACGGTAAAACTAAAGCTGTAACTAAGGAACAAAAAGGGCACTATGACATGAAGTCTTTTCTACTCTATAATTCTGATAAATTTGGAACAGGCTTGATGGAGAAATTTCTTTATCCTCCATAGAGGAGGATAAAGTGGTATTTTTTAAAGCATCAGATTTCAGACTAGAAAATAAAATCCTCTCCATATCCAAGACATGATAGTCATAAATAAATACATCTTAAACATTCTGAGCAAATACCAGCTAAAAAAGCTTGAATGCTAACAAAACCAAAATGAATTTCCATAATATGCTAGTCTTTGGCAGCCCTTAGCTAATCATCCACATTCTTCAGAGTCCAAGATCTTCAAATGTTATATGCCTTTCCTACCCCGTCCTCCCAGGATGCAGAAGACCTGAGCATAACAGAGTAACATCAGAGAAAAGTTGTAGCCCACATAAGTGTAGCACAGGAGGTAGGCCAGAGAATCCGGGGGACCAGCAATGCTTTGGCTACATCAGACATCTGGGGCTTTCTGTAATGCAGGTTAGTTCAAGGGAGCTCTAAAGTCACATTATGGCCCTTCAAACCTTCAGGTCTTATGGTCTGTCCTCCACTGGGAACTCCGGTGTAGGTTTTTGTTTTTTGATGCAGGATCTCACTACACAGCCCAAACTGTAGTGATCCTCCTGATTCCTGCCTCCTTAGTGCTGGGATTACAGGCAGGCGCCACTGCGCCTGGACACCATCGCTGGCTCAGTGTGTCTGAGGAAAGGGCTGGCGTGGCATGTGGATCCAGGGATCGAACCCTGGCCCCTGTGCTTACCTAAGCAAGCACTTAGTCCGCTGAGCTATATACCACTGGCCCTTTTCCAGCTGGAAACTGGGGAGAGGCTAATGACAGCCCACGCTAGGTCTACATGTGGAGGCAGGATGGTTCTCCACATGAACACAAATGTTTCTGAGTGTGGGTGTGCCACAGCAGAGACAACACTCTGGAAATGCTCATCACTTGGCAAGGGTCAGTGGCTCAGGACTGCCCTCCTCTTTGTAAGGAATGAAAACTTGGGTTAGTCATCCAGCTTTCAATGGATAGCTGGCCTCTCCAAATGGTCACATGGCCCAACAGATCCCTGGCACATAAAAAACTCTTGAGTATTCCTCTGCAAACTCATTTAGTTATAAGAATGATATAATTGTGTAGAACCCATTACAATGATATAATTGTGTAGAAACCACTTACAGGTGCTTTCTTGTCGATGGGCTTAATGACAAACTTTTTGTCATTGAAAGAGATGTTTCTGATTTCACTCCAAGGAAAGCCAATCTTTGGGGTCAACCTACGGTTAAAGAAAAAAGTAGAGCATGTCTCTTCAATATGTCAATACATGTCAAGTACGTCTACCCACTCAATTCAGCATCCTCGGGCTACCTACTGAACCCCAAACCTACACTTTAATACAAGGTCTGCAGCCTTCACATTCTGCCCGCCAGGTCTGTTTCCTCCCCTCCCTCCCATGGTGTCTCCCTGCCCACCATGCAGGCTTTTGTGCCACAGAGATACTCTTCTTGTAGCTCCTTTAAATCACTGCATTTTTATTTCAATTTATGTAAACCAGTTGTTTCTCTGGCTCTCAAAGTGTATATTTGTCAGGCTGGGTAGATACTGTTCCATGCCACCCTGTAACACAAGAAGCTCCACAAGATCCTACCACCACTGGCCTAAACTTTGACTGTTAAAAACACACTCCAAGGAAAGTCTATCATAGGGTTCAGGACCACGTTGTTCTGTCTGCCTCATGCTTCTCAATGTACTGCCAAGAATAACACCACTCTAAGAAAGACAGGCCCCCTTTCAAGTACTGCCATCAAAAGCAGTGCCTTCCAACATCCTGCAACTTTCAGCAGAAAATAGAGTTGGATGAAATTTATTGCCTAAAAATAGATTTAAATAAACATAGGTAAGTTAGGTCTTTCCAAGGTGACAGAAGCTAGGTCAAGGTGGACAGGCTCTTTAGACTGTTAAAGCTTCTATGCCTCACCAGTTGCTCCTGCGGCCACATCAGTCATGGCCCAGCTGCAGGGGTGATGTAGAGCTCTGGTCAGACTGGTTTTTACAGCAACATGTGTTAGCATACATCCTTGTAGTCTCCTCCCTACAGTATATCACCAATATCCATAAAAACACAGCTGGCCAACAAGGTTCAGAACACTTGGACATGCATGGAGTCTGTTATCTTCATGTATAGGAAGTAGCATTTTAAGAGATGAATTTTTGTTTATAGGTCTAAAAGCATCAGAGAAATTTAGAATATGGTCAGATCCTGACAATGATCTGCTGCCTATCTCCTTACATGGAAAGGCCAGGTAAGTGACATCAAGAGGCAGCTGTTTAAAAAAAAAAAGGCAACTGTTGTTCCCAGAACCCAAGAGCAATAAAAGGAGCTAAGACAGCTGGCCAGATAGCTCAGTGGATTAAAGCGCCTGCTTAGGCAAATGCAGGGAACAGGGTTCAATCCCCAGGGTGCCATGCTGGTCCCACCCCCGGTGACTGAGATTGGGTATGGTGGTGCTCGCTGAAAACATAAGAATCACTAGAAGTCCGATCTGTGTAGCAAGATCATGTAGACCCTGTACTAAATACATACACACACAAAATAACAAGAGTAAAATAAAAGGATGTAAGGACCAAGCAAGTGCTGCCTGTGGAGGACCACCTGGGTAACTCTCTTTGAAAGTAGAGCAATTGTCTCTTCTTTGGCTATGCCTGGCCCTATTTCCATGCACTGATATGTACAGAGCTGGCTAGGGTTTTTTCTTATCCCTTCAGCAATGGATACAGGCCTAGCCCAGGTGCTAGTGGTAGTCTTTGAAGAAGGCAGACCTATTTCCCCAGAACCCCACCTGCTGCTCTCTATGTGAGCCAGGCGGAGATAGGACAAAGAGCCAATACTCCACACTGTTGGCCAAGATTGGGATCCAACCTTGAGACAGAGGCTATGGCTTCCAGGCGTTTGAAAATTCAGAGCTGAAGCACCCAGCCCAAGTTACTATCTCAACTGTGTATGCAGATTACCTTTTCTGCATATCTGCATGCCTATCACAGGGGTGAATGCAGGCCTCCTACCTAGCTCTGCTGCAGCACTCAAATTATTTCCTGCCATTCTCACAATCACTCATCCTCAAGCCACTCCTTTTTTCTAGAATAAATAAAACCCAGGTCAGGCCTTTGTTCCGCACAGCTATCCTTGTGGCTGGACTTAGGACGTTCCCCTTGGTTCCCCATAGCTACAAATATGCCCCAGTGTCTTTATTCTCACCACGGGTTGCACCAGAAGTGTTAGATGGGAACAAATTTGGTGGGATTCTAATAATGTATCCATGGGATTACAAACTTCCCAGACCAAAAAGAGGACCAGAAAGGGCTCACTATACAGAACCACCGATAAGTCGGTATCTCCAACTGAAAAGGTCAGCCTCTGTTCTCTGGCTCCCACTCACACAGGGCTCTCAAAACAGTTTCTGAACTAGAAAACCTGGGCCAGGCCTCCAGCCTCTGCTTTCTGGTGTGTCTGGGCTTTTAACACTTTGAAACCTAACAATCTGTGGCCACTTACAACGTAATTGCACTATCAAAAGATAAGGGCTAACCATGACTCACTTCTGAGTCAAAGAACTTCCTTTCTTTCTTGATCACAGTTGGATAAATAAAAGCTTTACAAAGTTTCCCTTTTTTAAGAGATCACACATAGGACACGAACACAGTCCACCCAAAAGACAGCTAAAGGATTTATATTGTAAATGTCCTACGACATAAATTAAGAAAAAAAAGGTGACCAAGTGTGGTGGTGCCTCTCTATGACCCCAGAGAGGCAAGAGGATCAAAAGCTCTAGGTCAGCCTGGGCACCTTAGCCTAAATAAGTTTGTCTCAAAATAAAAAAATAAAAAGGGCTGGAGATATAATGCAGTGGTATGCCACCCCCAGTTTTTTGGGTTTTTTCACCTCCAGTTTTGATCTATTACTCCAAGGCAAAAAAAAAAAAAAAAAAAAAAAAAAAGCTTCTACACTAATGGTGACTGGGGGCCTTTGGAGAAATGGCCGATTCCAGGGTTGGAACAGGGGACACACAGGACACACCCAGAGCATCCCAAGATGCCTGGATAGATAGGTCTCCCTCCCAAAACAATCAGGTGTCATGGAAAGGACATAGGCACCCAAGTCCAATGGGTCAAACCTCAAATCAATCTGTGCAAATACCACCAATAGATTAACAGAGACTAAGTATCTGAATTTATATTAATAGAGATAATTCAATCAACTGAGAAAATGGCTTCTTACAGAATTCCAGTCTTAGCCGGGCATGGTGGCGCATGCCTGTAATCCCAGCACTCAGGAGGCTGAGGCAGGAGGATTGTTGTGAGTTCGAGACCAGCCTGAGCTACAAAGTGAGCTTAAGGCCAGCCTGAACTGCATAGTGAGACCCTGTCTCAAAAAGACAAAAAAAAAAAAAAAAAAAAGAATTCCAGTCTTTAGTACCATAGTAGTAATTATTTCATGTAATTCTCATGAATCCATATGATAATAAATTGAAGTGTAAGAATTAGCATATTTACAGTTTCAAGTTATTTCCAAAATGTATTGCTAGTTACAAAGGGAAGGACAGAAACTACAGTGGAGAAACGTGACAGACACCTCCTCACTCAGCAATCAGTTGGCACCAGCAGGGGTCAGACACGCTGACACCAAGTGCTGCCACATGGGAGGCCGTTGGAGGTACCATGGAACTTCTATGGGATTCTTGCCAAAAGTACAAAACTCAAAACATGAGCAAACATCATACTTCTGAACTTTCTAAAAAGCAATGGCCAGTACTCTTCAGAAATATAAAGGTCATGACAAAGTCTATGAAACTGTCCCAAATAAAAAGGGACAGGGAAATATGACAACTAAATGTTAATATGATTCTGAATTGGGTCCTAGAGCAGAGACCAGATATAGCGGGATAGCAGAATGTCTATCGTCACTGTCATGAAATCAGCATCTACATCCCAATTTGAAGCTTGGACTACCATTATATAAGATTTAACAACTGAGGGAACAGGGTGAAGGGCATACAGGAATTCTTTGTAATATTTTTGGAAGCTTTCTAAAGTCAGTAATGATTTTAACTCAAAATCTTCTGGGATTGGGGATATACTCAGTGGTAGAGCACTTGCCTAGTATGCATGATGCCTGGTTTGATCCCCTAAATCACACACAAACACAGGCACACAGTCTGCAATGGAGTGACAATAATGTTCTATGACTTGATAGGATTTTGGATTTTATGGAACTTTATAGGCATGTTTATTCAAACTCAGCAAATGAACCCAAGACTGTATTTCACTGTACTTAAATTTTATATTGTGACATATTGAGCTCTAGTTAGTGGCCTATGCTTTCATTTTGGGGAAAACATACAGATCGTGCAATTTCCTTGAAATGTATGTCAATAAGAGGTTGGAGAATCCAGTGACATGGAGCTGGAGAAAAATAAGATACAGCAAGTACCAGCTCTGTACTATAGTACCTAAGATACAGCAAACAATTTAAAGAACAAAAAGACATCTTCTGAGTGTGGCAGCACACACTCATAATCCCAGCACTCAGAAGCCTAAGGTAGGGAGGTTGAGGCAGTTCAAAGCCAGCTTGGGTTACACAGTGAGTCTGAGGCCAGCCAGAACTGCATGGCAAGCCCATCTCCAAAACAAAACACCCTCTACCAAACCAAAAAACAACAACAAAAAATAAACATACATACAAACCAGAAAGAGATTTTCCACACCTCCTTTTATACCCAGCCTGTCCACAAGCTCCTGGGGATCCTGTCCTTGGAAGGTCAGGAGCTCTGGGCCCAAGGATTTCAGAACTACTTACACCTGCACAGGCACTTTCTGAGGGAGCCCAGAGGGAGGGAGCTGAAGGGGACAGGTTCTTTAAAGGACTAAACACACCGGGGCAGGATCAGTTTTCTTTAGATTGTTCAGTTTTTGTGTTTGGTCAGAACACACTCTTTAGACTTCCCCCATTCCTGCTGCTCATGGGGACGGGGTTTGCTTGCTCTCTTGCAAGCTAAGGGTTCAAAGAAAGTGGAGGAGACAAATGCTTGCAGTGCCCCTACCCTGTTCACATAGAAAGCAGACCCCAGGAGACAGGTCCTAGTCAGAGCTGATTTAGTATCAAAAAGGACAAAAATAAAGATGTTTTTGTTTATTTGCAGAATGCACTAAATCTCTTATAGCTCAATTTACATACTCCATAGATTAGATTTCTCCCTTGAACAATGTATCAAGACTATCTAATTCTTGCTGTTAGTTCTGCTGGGAAAGACAGCAACTCAACACCCAGCAGCTAAGAGTGCTTTGCAGTCCTCAGACATGAATAACAATCTCTTGCTTATGCTGCTAACCCCTCGCTGTTAGTACCTGTTCAAAGGCAAAGAACTGGACCCACTAACTGATTAAACATCTACCTAAGTGCTTTCTCTCTGAAGAGAGGGTGTGGCTCTAGGAAGGGGAAAAGGAGTGGGGAGCTGCCTGGCACCCCAGCACTGGCTATGAAGAAGGCCCATTGCAGAGGGGCCAGCTTGGCTTCAGCGTTGAGAGGGACAGAGCAGGACCACATTAAAGCATTACAGCTTAAATTTTACTTGGACAAAATGAACATTTCTGCAGGTTGGGGCGGTTACATGCTGACATCACCAAGTCTTGCTTCTTGAAAAACCTGTTTGGACAACCCTGGCTATGGTTGTTACAAAACCTGGCCATTCAAGAATGGAGTTCAAAGATGAGCAGTTTCCCACACATGCTCCCAGGAGGACGGGTGTTCTCCCTTCCTCTGTGGTATAGCTCTTGGGCTGGCTGTGCTAACAGTTCCTGGTCCCAACTCAGGAGTGCAAGGCCTGTGGTTGGCTCGGAGCCCCTCACTTACTCAGACTGTTCTCATTTCTCTACCACACCATGTCTGGCACACTCAAGACAAGAGCAAGCTACAAGCCCAACAGCCCACTTCTCGGTTCTCTGAGTGGTCCTGTGTCACTCCAACAAGTGCCCAATCCGATGAGGAGCAGTGCCCAGTGCATCCCCCAGCCTGCCTCCATCTACCCCAGCACTAAGGAAAGGGATAAGGATGGGCACAGCCTGCCCTGCCCAGTGGAAATCCGTCTATGCTCTGGGCTCTGGAAGGAACATTCTCTGGGACTGCAGACAGATCCACAGTTTATATCCTGTCACCTGTCAAAAGCAGTGCCACTCTCCTCCATCACTCCAGAGAGCCATTTGGAAAATATAAGGTATGGGGAGCTAAAAGAAGAAACATCTGAGAACAGCAGAGATGTAAGCTATAAACAGGAGATATAGGACAGTGTCACTTAAAGAGACAGCCTGTGGCCAGCACAGGAACCAGGTCATGTCACAGGACCTGGGCCACTTAACTCTACACACAGACCCAGATGCTCCTGCCAGGAGCCTTCTCAGCCAGAGCTATCTTTTGCCACCTCAGGGGACTTCTTCAGAGGAAGGGAATTAATTCATGGGGCCTTAGGGCAGGGACCCCAGGAGCCTCTCTCTGATTTTCTCCAGGTGGATTCCTATTGCTTCTTAAATCCAGGAAGCTTCTGATTGGAAGAGGAAGCACCCATAACCTAGACGTCCTAGAATATGACCTCAGGGGCAATCACAAAAAACTGGCCCTCACAAAACGGGGTGATAGGAGGCACAGGTGAGCACAGAGGCCAAGAAGCCAGGCTCCAGGGCCAGGCGGCTCTATTTGCATCACACTGCACCAACAGACCTCACTTTTAGTGCAAATACCTGGAAGTGATCAGACACCTCCAGCAGGCATATGGGGGCTAGCTATTTACACAAGCAGGCTATTGTTTACAGTAACTTCAGGGCAGGGGAGATGGCTCAGTAGAATAAGCACTTCTCTGTTCACAGCAACTTCAAGGGTCTGATCCCTCTATAAATACTGCTGGGCTGGCTAAATCAGTGCAAGCCTCCAGGTAGGGGTCCGCCTGGGTAAGAGCCAGGACCTGCAGGCAGCTCAGCTGGTGGCTTTGAGCAGACAGTGGAGGCAGGAGAGCAGCAGGACCTGCCCCTGGGCTGACTGCTGGGATGGCCGAGGCACAGCTCCTGAACCTGTGAACACCCTGGCCGCACCGTCCTAAACACACCCTTCAAAATCCCTACCATCATACATGCTGGCGTCACACATATTCCTGCCACTTCCACCACTTCCAGGCCCGTGATCCACCTGTGATCCCACAGGCTTCAACTCACTTATCATCTTTCTCATAAATATTCAGTCCAAGGGCATCAACTCCAAGCCAAAGGTCTGTTCCTTTCTTATTTTTGATCTCAAAATAATTGATTCCATACATCTCCAGGTCTTGAGCAATCTTCAGGTACTCCAGCATGGCATTATCTCTAAAGGGGAGGCAAAACGCAGGCATAAATGTAAGTCCTGCTCCACATCCCACATAATTAAGCTTCTGCCAGTATTAAAAACAAAGGCCAGCCACACAGGAGGGCTGGATTGCACAGGCAAGCAAGGCAGTGGGCAGCTGAAGGCAGCTTCAGGCTGCTTGCAGGCAGTGCTCCAAGGGTCCTTCCTGTCCTGGGCCCTGGCTGCCCACACAGTGCACTCACCCTGGAAGACCTGACTGGGAATACCAGTTTCTGAGAAGGCAGACAGATCCATCCCTTTCTTTCCTGCCCACTTATCTCTCTCAAGGATTCCACCTCTCCACTAGCAGCTTCTGCCGCAGACTTTGAGACACTTTCTCCCCATAAATGCTAAGGCCAGACAGAAACTCTGAAGTACATCTCTGAGGCCCACACTGCAAAGGAAATTCTCAGCCCGGAACCTGCACAGACACTGTGTGGGTGCTGCAGTGCGACTGTGTGTATGTACATGTACACACTGTGGTGAGACTTGAGGACAAGCCCAGAGTCAAAGTCCCTCTGTTCACAAGCCTGGAGTCAAAGTCCCACTTCAAGCTCCATCTGTGCTTTTTTGATAAGCTTTTGAATGCAATGATCTTACAAACAATGAGAAAACCAGTGTCTCTTTGGTGGCAGGATGAAAAGCCTCATTCTGATTCCTGGTGAGCAGGACTTCCCCACCCCTCAGTTAAAATGAATTTCAGACCCAAGACTTCATATCTAAAGAGAGCTTTTAGGACCTAAAAGATTAAACTAAACTGCTTCTTTGCCTAGGCAAGACCACCTGGCCTTATTTCAACAATACCAAAAAATTAATCCCACCAGGTCAGTGCCTGCCTGAGGTTGGCCACATTACAGGTAGAACCCCTGAGAAGACAGGCTGGTGGGCAGGGGATGATCCAGGTCAGAGCTACCCAGTCTGTACTCACTTGAGCATCCCACGGTGTTCTGCGTGCCACACCTGGATCCGGTCCTCCCACTGATCCCTTGAGAGTTTGTGCTGGTCCATGACTCTGGATTGCAAGAGCATACAATATTGTCACCTTTAAGGGCTCTAAGATGTGAGCCATAGGCTACTTCTCACCCATATTCAAACCCTGACATCCCTTCAAATGCAACCAAGTTTGTGTTTCTACTTTCTAATGGATAGTATTTTTATTTTTAGTCATTTATTTTTATGTATTTGGTACAGGGCCTACAGGGTCTCACTATACAGATCAGACTCATGGTGATCCTGTTTTCAGCCTCTGAAGTGCTGGGATTATAGGCGTGCACCATCACGCCCACGCTAGTAACTTTATTTTTGATGATTAACTTGAGGACCTTGCCATTTGAAGCAGACAAACCCAGCCCCCCTGGAAAAAAGTCTTTATATTTTTGGTGTAACTGGGGATTGAACTCAGGCCCTAGCGCTTGCCAGGCAAGCACTTATTCTACTGAGCCATCTCCACGGCCCCAATATCTTAGAAGGTATTTCACAAGACTTTTTTTCCAAAGCTTTTGACCATTGATGAATAAAGGCAAACTGCACAGGCCACATATGATATGCATGGACAGAACAAGACACAGAGCCTGACAAGGACTCTCAGGTGACATGATGCCTGCAAGATTCCAGGGGGAAAGCAATGTGACAACCCTGCCTGTGTCTAGGTTAATTATCAATGCCTTTGAAAACTGCTGGCTCCGTACATTCTGACATTTCTGACATTCCGTGTACTAAGAGTACTTGACCGCCTCAATCTACCACTTCCTCCTTCCAAGGCCTCCACCACTCACCAGGCCCCAAGCACCTTCTGCTCACCTCTGTGGGATTAGGCGCTCAGAGTTGAGGTACCCAGATTTGTGCAACTCCTTGTTGTAGTCTCCGAATTTCGCCTGCACAGCATAGGACCCCAGGAGCACAGCTGTCTCAGGGGGACAGTAGATCTCATCACTAAGAATGCCCTCCTTCACCTGGAGGAAGAACAGCTTCTGCGTGATGTCCTGGATGAGCTCCTCAGACACGTCTTCAGGGTAGAACTTGGCCCGGAACTTGAACTGGAGGGGGTTCTCTTTCCTGACCTCCTGGGCAGACACCTGGGTGACAAAGCCAGCTCTCATTACATGCTTGGTACACTCCATTTTCAGTCACCATGCCAAAACTGGGCTGCCAACCACTGACTCCAGAAGGGCCTGCTCTCAGAAGGCAGTATGTTATGAGGTTACCTTTTTAGCATGGGAGACAAAAAAGCCCAGGTGAAACCTAAGTCAGTGACCTACCATGCAGCCTGCCCTAGCTTTCAATTCTAGGAAGGTGCCAATAATCCCAGGGAGCTGACCTGGAAATGACTCAGACTCTCCAAGCCCTGTGATCTGTAGCCCTGGAGTATCCATGTGCCTCAGAGCCAGAACACTTCCTATACTACCACCCCCAACTTTTACAGTGACGTGGCAGGTGGAAGTGCTGAGAGAAGTTTTCAGAGTTTGAATAAAGTGCATTCAGTTAATGGCCTCCCTTTAGAATAATTAATGAAATTACCCAATCTTTAGAGTTGGAAGATAATCTATCATAGGCTTAAACAAAGCAGTAACAGGTTCTTACAACACAGAGGGTGATTCATAGTTTCTAAGATTAACAATCTCACTGAAAAAAAAACTAAGGTTTCAACCATCTTTTGCTCCAGAGAGGCAGGGGTGAAGAAGAATGCCCGGTTTTAATCCCCAGCCTGATCTCCATTTACTGGAAGCCTGCAGTCTTTTTTGTCCGTAAAAACTTTTTACATCAATAGGAACAACAATAAAAAGTTTCAGAGTTAAACTGGCTTTAATGGCAGTGAAGTAGACCAAGGAAATGGTTAACTTTGGCTTACCTTTTTATCAAGTTTCAACCAGGTAGGAAATCCTTTATTGTCCACATACTGGAGGCCAAAGTACCACACTTCCCGGAGGCCAATAGTCTTAACCACCTGCAAGAGGGAAAGAGAGAGAGGCCTAGTCATAGGAATCTCTTCCAACAGGTGGTGGCTGCTGGCGGTCACCCACAGTCCCACAGTCCCCAGGAGATTGTGATGGCTGTCTGGTCAGTCAAAAGCCCATCAGCAGTTCCTATTCTCCACAAATAACCTTTTCCTGACAAGACTATTAGACCATTTTAATAGAAACTCTAGCTGATTCGGGGTTATCTTCGAATCTTAGAAACTCTTCTACTTCTCTGCACTGTAAGATGCTTTCCTGAGTAAGATCAAGCGAGCAGAGGCCAGCCAAGTGTACCCAGGGGGAAAGTGGCTGGGAGTAACTGGCAAGCCTCTTGGGCCTCCTCTCTGCTGGTGAAATCTGAGGAAGAAAAGGCAATCAGCAGTCCTCAGACAGCAGGAAGCAGGTAGCACCAGGCTTTGGGTGGGAAAGGTTCAGTGGTTGGGGGACACTTGCCCGTACAAATGCCAAGGGATGACTGGCATTCTTTAAGCCCCAAGAAATGTGAAATCCTGATACAGTTAAGGTAGCTCCTCAACCCAAGATCACAACAAGGAATTCACATGTAAAATTCACATAAGAAGTCTTATGGTGTATCTCAGCAGGAGCCCCAGGCAGGCTAGTCTCACCAGTATGTTCAAGACAGAAAGACAGTGACATATGGTTTTCAATCACACATGAAAGGTTTTTTTGAATGTTACCATTTTCCATTATGGCTTCTAGGATATTTAAGGAGAAAGATGACTAAAGCTGCAAACTACGTGTGGGGCATTTGCTGAAACTAACGCCTGAAATTTCAAGGGAACACCTGGTCTCCGCTCATTTCCTCATTCACTAGGAGGCCAAATGCAGGCTAATGCGGGAGGAGCCTCAGTAGACTGGTTGAGGAGCTGGGGTGAAATCAAGGGCCTAGCACATGAGGCCATCACCCCATCAATGAGCCACACCCAGCCCGGCAATTAAATGCGAAGACTGACCTGCTCACATTCTCCTTACTCACCCCAGAGGATAAACTACCCCCAAGATTCTTCACTATGGGATGCTGTGCAGGAAACTGGGGCTCTTCCAAAGCACCCTGTTCCCTGGTCTTTACAAAGCCCCACACTTCCTGTAGTTAGGGCTGCTGAGTCCAGACTAGATGGACCAGGTCTCCACAACGATCTGCTGGCCTCCTGGGCCCCTGCCACTTCATTGAGCTTCTCCATTTCACAATATAGCCACAGCCTGACCTGGGAAGGCTGGGAAGACCTTCCTGCACACCTGGCTGCGCTCTGCATCACACAGGCTTGGGTTGACCACCAGGGCCACTGCTCAGTTCTCTCCTGCATCTGCTACAGCAAATTACAGGGTCTGGAGCCACTTGTACAACCAAGACAAGACCCCACCTCCTCAGAGGAAACCCACTTCAGTTGTCCTGAATTACTGCACATCTTTGCTGTAGGAATCTCCCATTTCTTGGTGTCTTTGTTCCAACGCCCTACCTCAGGGTGATGTGGCTTCCCCAACATGGCCCAGGACAATTAACCTTTTGCTCAGGGCATTCCAACCACCATTCCATACTTTCTTCACATGAGATAACCCCTTATTCCTAGAAAGTGCCCCCTCGAGGGCCTTCAATTTTCTTCCCACTGACACCCTGATACCAAGGAGCACCCCAATAGCAGTACTCCTCCAGGGTTCAGACAGCAGATTTCAGAAGGAAAAAGCAGGGATGTGTCTTGTTTCACTTGGCCTCAGACAACAGCTGCAATCCTCCTGAGGCCGTCCAGTCCCAGCTCTGTGCCCCACCTGCCCACCCCACAGCTGCAGGGCCCATGATGCTCTCCAGCAAACCAGAGAGCCTTGCATTGGAGCTTCAACAGACAGCAACACACTGCTGAAAGGAGCAGATGGGCAGGAAGAGGCACTGTCAGCCTCCAGTGTCTTTCTCACCCACCCACATCCAGCAAGGCTGGCCCATGCACGAAGCAGCTTCCTACCAGGCTAGTAGGAACCCATAGCCTAGTCTTTTCCCGATTCTAGTTTTAGTCTCTGCTTTTAAAAATTGTTTGAGCCCTCACCACTCAGTCACAGTGTCTACAGTGCCTGGGAAGGTGATCGAAGGACATGCTGGCTAGAAGCAAGGCCAACACTGGAGGCCAGTACATTGCCCATGCTCGGGTACAGCATGCAGGGCCCAGCTGGCTTCATGCAGCTTCCCCTGGGATGTCTCAGGAGAAACTTTTAGTTTAACCCTCAATCCAGTCTTACCCAGAGCCATAACTGGGTGATGCAGGCTTCCGGAACTACTGCAAAACAACAGCACAGCAGTAACAATACCTGTTTGCTTAGACTACACCCACCCCCTGCAGGACCAGCCTGTTCAAATCCTGGCACTGCCAACTGCAGAGCCACTCGTACCATAAGGACAGAGAATAACGAAGCCTGAGTGGTATCACCCCGATTCTTTAAATGTAAGAAAAGCTACCTCCCGAGCTTCCCCAGTCACTAGCCCCTCATTTTCAGGTTTGGTGCCAGTGGGGCCTCTCTGGAAAGTGGGCTCTGGTCAAAGTGCCTTGTCACTCACCTCTGGGCCTGTGCTCCCTGGGACCCTTGCTGTCAGGTGGAACTGAGCCAGGAAAAGTAGACCCTGTCCTCTAAACCTTGGGACAGTTTCCTGCATTCACAGTGACTCCCTGTTCTTAATCTCTGCTTCTCTCTTTGGGTTTCTGGGCAGGAACAGGGATGTGCAGCACCCGGTCCACCCTCTCCAGGACGGCTTCTACCCACCCAAGGGTGCTTACTCACCACAGGCCTGCCAGTGTCCCACGCACCACAATGCTTCTCAGATGTGTCCCTCACCATCAAAGCCCACTCAGCCCAAGAAGATGGGCGGGGGAGCAAGAAGGTGGCAGGGAGAGAGAAGTGTGCTTTCCATGAAGTAAAGCATGCTAGAAAAACTTCTTATCAAAAAGACCACTCTGGCCTGATGGAAATATTAAGAAACAACATAAGACACAGTGGAGAAAGAAAGAAACCAGAGGGACCACTGAGCCTAGTCATCTGGAGCCAGTCTCGGGTATCTGAAGGTCTTCACCATGCGGATGTCATGGTGCTCACATTAGCTAAGCTGGTTTCACCTCAGTCACAAAAGGGTTTTAAAATGAGGCAGGACAGCAGCCAGGCATGATGGCGCAAGCCTGTAACCTCAGCAGGGAGGCTGAAGCAGGAGGATCACTGATAATTCATGGCCAGCCTAGACTACAGAGTGAGACCCTGTCTCATAAAACCAAAAATTAAATAAATTCAGTCAGTCAAGCAAGCAAGCAAGCAAACAAGCAGGACAGCTAGCCTCCGCCATTTGTGCAGCCCAGAATAATGTTTCTTTTAATGAATTGGGGGAGATCACTTAAAAATTCAGTGTTGTTATATAGTTTTACTGGAAGACAGCCGCACTCTTCATTCATGAGTTCACGGCTGCTTTCAGTACTACGATGGCCAGGCTTAATAGCTATGGCAGAGCGTATGTGGCCTGCGTGCCAAAAGTATTTGTTGTCCAGCCACTTGTAGAAAGTTTGCTGACCTGTAACATGAATCTCTAAGAAGATGCCAAACAATGGTTATCTGTCCACTTTGGGGAAAATGATGAACCACTAATATAAGACTATATCTGGGGTAGCTGTTACTAGGATAAAAACAAAAATAAAATCGACAGTAAATGTGACAGAAATCTCCTGACTTAAGGTGTTTTATAACCATGTGAGGAGATGGTAAAAGAACTGCAGAGCCTCCTCATCTGTTACCTTGAGTGAGCAAAAAAGGTAATTTGATTTGGATGCTGTGAACATTGTTTTCTAAATAGTAATTCTCTCTTGCAGTTGGAAACCAACCTGATCGAAGAGCTGCTTCCCGGTGGTATTTGGCTGGATGGCAAACTCCAGCTCCGCATCCATGGTGGTAACCCGGACATTGATCTGAAACACAGCAAAACACACACGTAACGGAGAGTTCTTTTCTCTTGGTGCCCTCCTGAGCTTTCTATAGAATTCAAAGCCACTTGGCAGTGTGACAGTGGCATACTCTACGTTATCTGCCTTCACACTGATCACAAAACACACCACACCCCCCGACCGTGGGCGGCCTTGGCAAGTGCTCAGACTGGATTCACACGCATGGGCTCCCTGCTTTAATAAAGCGCAGTCCCGTGTCCAGCCAAGGGGCATTTCTAGAAACTACTGTGAAACTGTTTATTTTTCCACATAGCCGCTCACGGCCCCCAGTGAGGCAGGGTGCCAGGCAGCAAGTTCAGGGCACAGAAGCCACCACGAGGTTTGGGTACCGTCAGAAACCCCCCGAACACTGAAGCAACTAGAGACACATCAGAAAGGCCACCACACCACACAGCTGCTTAAAACAGCAATAATGTCAACTGCAGAAATAGGTAAAACTATCTAGAATTTTTAAAAAGTGACAAAAAAAAAAAAAAAAAAAAAGTGACAAGCACACAGCACCTATTCTACTGAGCTAATATTAAGACCTATTTTGGCCAAAGAGCAAAGCGAAATGGTAGCAGCAGAAGGATGAAATCAAAGGGAACTGAGGTGGCCCAGGTGACGGGAGACCTTAGAAATACTTTTAATGTCACACAGTTTTTTAAAAGGAAGAAAACTGATGTATACACAGTTTTCACATTTCTCACTCCAGCAAACCCAGTTTACTAAGGCACACAACAGGTACAGACGTGACAAGACAGCACGTCTGGGCCCACAGAGGGCTCGGCATCTAAGAACAGCACCAAACAGTAGCGACATCTGCCAAATGCTGCTTCCTACATCAGGGACTTTTGTTGTTTTTTTTTTAAGACACTGGGGATTGAATCCAAGGCCTCTGTACTGAGCTACATCCCAACAGTTTTATTTATTTATCTTTGTTAATTTTGAGATAGTGTCTGGTTGTTTGTGCTAGGCTCAAACTTGGAATACTCTTGCCTCAGCCCCCTAGTGTGCTGTGATTACAGATGTGGGTCACCATGCCTGGCCAGAGTTAAGTCTCTATGAAGCATTCTCCCCCTAATAACATAAAAGACCTTGATAAGCAAAAGCTATCCTTTAAAGGCTGGCTGATATTACTAGTAGTATGGAGAAGTGAGGCATGCTACAGAATTGCTTATGTCTTCCTTCCAAATGCTGTTCCACTTAAAACCAAGACACAAAGTTCTATGTATTTAGGGTTCTAAAATATTAGAACATGTAAGGTGCCAGACATGATCACACTGTGCTATAGACACTGGAAGTTTACATAAATGGTACTCAGATGAACAATAATGAAGTCTTTCCACAGCTATATAGCACATAAGAGTTGTAGACTACAATGCCTTACCTTGGACACAAATAGGGAAACTTGGTAATGAAGATGCCTGAACTCTTCAAAGTGCTGTTTCTAGGGGTGGCCAAATAGCTCTGCAGATTAAAGTGTCTGCAAGCAGATTCAGGGACCAGGGTTTGATCCCCAAGCCTGCTATGCCGGCCCCACCTCTGGGGTGGGCTGAGATGGCAATTGAGACTGGGTGTGGTGGTGCATGCTTGTAATCTCAGCTCTTGAGAGGCTGTAAACAGGCAGATCACTATGAATTCAATTTAGTAGTGAGACCCTGAACGCCCTTAGACCTTTCCCTAAAAATACAAAAAGTGCTGTTTCTAAGTATTTGTCATATTGATCACACTTAACAAAGAAATAAAGGGGAGGGGGGAAAATTATAGCCAAACTAAGTGAGTTGGTTTTTATTTCAGTAAAAAAGGCAAATTTTTCATCTGTTATTAAAATACTAGTGGGCTGGGGCTCAGTGGCATAAGCGCTGTCTGGAAAGCAGGTCCCAAGTTTGATACCTGGTATGGGGGGAAAAAAAGTAAATAAAATACTAGCATATGTTTAAAGGTAATGCCTAAAAACAAAAAGAAACTTAATTTTACTTTAAAAAAAAGAAAAGAAACTGGACAGCAAAACAAACCTAAGCATTTCGTAAAAAAAAAAAAAAAGCTAGTTTCATTATAGGTTTTTGCCCCAGACCACTTAATTGCTTAAAACAGGTATCATTTAAAACATTTAGCACATAAATCTCTACCTTAATGAAGTTAATGAAAACCTAATACCAACTCTACCCTTTCCTCAATACATCTTTTAAAACCTGCTTGTTGTTCTTTCCTCCGTTAGCCAGGCTCACACTAAGCTGGTGACCCTAAGAGCTTTACTCCAAAGGTGCACAGGCCCAAGCCCTTCTGGTGGCCTCCTCCCAGGCCCCAGGGCTCGGTCAGCGTACAAATGCTGACTAAGCAGATACTGCCGGGGGCACGGGTAGGCACTGTGAGTACTAGGCACTTAGACCTCCCCTGCCTGGAAGGACACAGCTATCATCCTTTGCAGTGTCCCCAGTTGCTTTGGGGACAAGTTTCTGGCCCTCAGTCCAAGGATGTGCGTTTCTTAGAGTCACCCAAGTGCTTTGAGCACTGGCAAGAAATGGGGGTCAATGGACAGCAGAAGAGCACGGGGGTGAGAAGGCCGGGGTCTCCTGCGTGTACAATGAACAGTTGTAAAGCATCCAGGATCTCCTAACTCTTCAGAACTATCTCATGGGGCTTCTGAAACCATACGAGGCCATGGCTATGTGGCTCTCTGGACAATGACTTGGCTTTTAAAGGGAAAGGGGATATTTGGAGGCTGTAGCCACCTTTTAAGGTCACCGAAGTCTCTTGTAGTTGAACTTCTTCCTTGATTTGGCTAGAAGGCTTCTGCGTGCCTTTGCTACACTGTGATAGTGAAATCCTAGAATCAACAAGTTTAGGCTTCCCTGACTCTGCTGTTAGGAAAGCTTTTCCAAGAAGCATCCTGAGAAACAGAGTCTTTCAGAATACATTTTCCTTTCCTGTTTAATTATCAAAAGGGTACCCAAAATGCCTTTTAATAGTCTGAGAAATAAAAGTGATTAAGAAGACAAGGAAGTACTGTATTTTACTTCTAACACATGTGTTATTACTGAATTTTGGGATTATGTCAAATTATCACCTAGCTCTTTCCCTCATTTTGGTAAACAGGTCTGGTTTTTCTCTGAGAAGTGTCATTGTCCCCTTTCCCAAGTCTTCAAACTCAAGATTATCTCATTCACACTTTTTACAAAGGAAGTAAACTGAAAAAAAAAAAGGCTGGGATTGGAGGTTAAGAAAAACCAAGATCAAAATCTCACAGGCAATTGACTCAGACTCCTAGGAAAGCTGATTTAATTATACAGTAGCTAAAACACTGGGGGAGGGGGCTGGGGAGATAGCTCAGTAGAATAAACGCTTGCCTGGCAAGCACAGGGTCCTGAGTTCAATCCCTGGTACTACAAAAAACAAACAAACAACAAAAATAAATAAATAAATAAAAAATAAGACACTGTGGGGGGGGTGGCTTGATTTTCTTATATACTCTAGTATCAGGAAAGCTATTTAAAATAGAAAGGCGAATTCACATGGCAGTGTTGAATGTTTGAATTTCAGGCAGTGTGGATTCAGTGAGAACAGATTAATCCCTACCTTATCATCCAACTCAATATTTAGTCAGATCAAGGAGTCAACCAGCTTGAGATTAAACTGACAGTCTGTCCCTTTGTATTGCTTCAAACATCTTCGTTGTTTTCCTACATTCCCGCCTCCTTTCAAAGGTGCCACTTCAGCAACTTTTAACAGCTCTCAAATATTTGGAGAAGGCTTTCCAAGTGATTGGAAAGGCTCTGATAGGAAGTTGATACAGCAAGGCTCTCCTACAGAAGGGAGCAGGCTCACAACTGATGACAGTACCACTTTTTCAACACTTTTTGGCCCACCTAATTCCAAAATCATAAGACAGTACCATAGTTGATTTGTACTTTAAGATATTCATATTCTTTCTTACTTGGTTGTCTTAGGAAAAATGGCTTCATGGATAGTAACTGGCACTTTATAAAATTCACCCATTTGAAATGCACAATCCAGTGGTGTTCAGTACACAGAACAATGCAACCAATACCTGCCAACTGGTTTAAGAGTATTCATTGCTCCAGAAAGAAACCCTGAGCCCATTAGCAGTCGTTCTCCACTATTCTTAATCATCCAACCATTCCAAAATCAATCCCGTGGAACTCTATGGATTGCCTACTCTGGACACTGCACGGAAGTAGGACCTTTTCCTACACCGTCCTCCGTGACCAGTCCCAGTCATCCAGCATACTTTCAAGATTCACCCCTGGGGAAGCAAGAACCTTATTCCTTTCTTACTGCCAAAGAACATTCCACTTTATATCACTTTTGTCTAGTCATTCCTCAGCTGAAGGACACTGAGGTGTTTATTAACTTGCCTCTTATTGCTTTAGTGGCTGCAAGTGGAAAGCAGCTAAAAATGTCAGCACAGAAGGCCAGGCTCAGTGGCCTAAGCGTCTGCTGCCTGGCAAGCACAAGGACCCAAATTCAAGTCCTGGTGCCACACACACACACACACACACACACACACACACACACGACTACGACTATCAGGGGCAATTTAATAACAATAAAGGGGGCCACACAAGGTGGCTCAGAGGTCTACTGCACCTGCTTAGGCACACTTAGGCAGGTGTGGGGGGAATCACGTTTTGATCCCCAGCACCACATGCTGTGCCCTACCTCCAGGCTGAGTGGGGGAAAATAAAACCTAAAAAAAGAAAAAGAATTTTTAAAAAATCTTTAATGGAAAACGAAGACAAAACAAAAAGGGGTTAATTTAGAAAACCTGTACTTTTAAGTACCTTTTTTTTGGTCTTTGTTTTTGCAGTAATGAGGATTCCAGGTTTATTTATTTATTTATTTTTTAGGGGAATAGAATGCTGTCGAAATTGAGACAGGTCTTTTTCTTTTTGCTGAACCAGGGACTGAACTCAGGCCCTTGCACACAAGCACTTATTCTACTGAGCTATCTCCTCGGCCCTCAGACAAGTTCTTGCTAAATTGCCCAGGAAGGGGTCAAACCTGCAATCCTCCTGCCTCAGGCTACCAGAGTGCTACCATCACTGGGGTGTCACCTTGCCCAGCCCATTTTAAAACTCTGAGAATAATCTATTTCTTAGGGGGAGGAGTACCAGCAACCAAACCAACTGACACATATCCAGTGGCCTATCAAGCCAGTCCTACCTCACCATCCTGAGGCTAGCAGTAGAGACAGCTCTTCAGCTGCTGCACAGCCAGGACATGGCGAACCCAGCTCTTCCCTACAGGCTCTGTTCCTCCAGAGCTCTAATCCCAGCAGGGACTCAGCCAGCTGCTCTCCACTGCACTCCAGTGACTCTCCGCACACCAGAGTCAGCACGCAGTTACATAAGTTTTACCTGAGCACATCCCTCTGTGTTTTACCTTCAGCTCTTACTGCTGCAGGAAATGTGCGCTA
Organism: Ctenomys sociabilis; assembly: GCA_004027165.1. Taxonomy (NCBI): domain Eukaryota; kingdom Metazoa; phylum Chordata; class Mammalia; order Rodentia; family Ctenomyidae; genus Ctenomys; species Ctenomys sociabilis. Next base: position 11,019 of record PVKA01020869.1, on the reverse strand, counting down.
GCAGGAGGCAGCCTGAGCCACGTCCCTTCCCAGGGATTAGGAAATCGGGCCTCTGCACCCTGCACACCAGCCACAGGCCTCACATGGAGCTTGTGAAACTGCCCCTGGGCGGGGCTGTAAATTTACATCTACCAAGCTCAGGGGTGATGCCAATGACAATCAGGGATTGAGGGACAGAACCTGGCATGGTGACATTGTCAACCTCACTTCTTAAATCAAGACTAATGCACCGACTACTGCTTATGATCCTGCATGGGGAAAAGGTCTGTTTTGAATCTCCACGTGCTGGCACAGAGAGGACACGCTTGTTTAATTAACTGCACAACACATGGGCTGTAGTCTAGTACTTCCGAATCCTGTCAGCCACCTCCTTTTTGAGAAAGATAAAAGTCACCATCTTCACAAATACGTAGCCAATCATCAGCACTCACCCTAACACGTGTGGTCACCTTCCACAGTGCCGGCTACCAACCAACCAACCTCGAAAAACATTAGCATAAACACTGCAAACCACAACCAGCCTCACACAGAAATGCACGAGGGCAGCTGCCTACAGCACAGTGGAAGAGAATTTTTCTAGCATGTGTGAGACCCAAAAGAAGAGGGATGGTGGTTACAAGTAGGGTTTCTCTTTAAAACTCTTCTCCCTCCATACTACCACCCCTTTAGAGAGGGTCAGAGTGATGGCTAATATGTAAAAGATAACTGTTTCCAACTATTATCCAAAATCAAAGTATCTTTTTCACCAGTACAATGCTGCTTCTCCTAACAACTGTTTAAATAGACAATACAAACTATTTGTATCTGAAAGGCCAATGATCATATTTTACATTGTTAAAAGAGTTTCTAGACTTGGGAGTGTTCACTTTTTACTTCAAAAAAGTAGCTCAAGAGCCCTATTTTGTCACTCTTTAAGGACAGAGGAGGCTGAGAACAGGCACCACTCTGCCAAAGGTATTCATCAGATCAAAACATGATCAGAAGAACCACTACACTGATGGTATTCATGACGATATTCATCACTGTAGAGAGAAAAGGAGTAACAAACGAAGTGTTCTCTTTTCTTTTTCACACAGTAGAGTGAGGTTCACACACATAGCAGCTAAAACATTTTCCTGACACTTTGCTTGAAATCTCTCTCACAGTGGAAGCCATATGTCACCAAACATGCAAATGCAGGCTAGACAGAGGAGATTCTAGCGACACCCATTGAAAATCTAGCTCTAGGGCTGGCCAGATAGCTCAGCAGACTGCTAGGCTTGCCCAGGGACGAGGGTTCAGGCACCACCTGGCATCACATTCTGTGCCAGTGCCAGCCTGTCTAGGGCACACTGAGTCAGCCACGGAGGCTGGGTTGGTGGCGCATACCTGCACTGGAGAGGCTGAAAAGAGGGGCATCATTAAGAGCCCAAGCTGCATAGTGAGGCCCTTATACAAAATACGTATTTTTAAAAATCTAGCTCTACAGCCAAGCTTCCTAAGTGTTCTTCCTGATGTGCAGAGAAGACCGAAGTAACAGGATAAAATAAAACCATGTGGCAAATCTGCAGTCCAATGGATGAGATGAACATAATGTGACTGCTTGTTTTGTTTCATTTTGTGTTTTAGGGAAAGGTGTACAGGGTGTTCAGGGTCTCACCACTAGATCATACTTGTACTGATCCACTTGTTTACAGCCTCCCAAGCACTGGGATTATAGGCGCTCACCACTATGCCCAGTCTCAACTGCCATCTCCGTACGCCCTGGGGGTGGGGCCAGCAGGGCAGGCCCAGGACAAAACCCAGGCCCCTGCTTCATCATTGCTTTCTACTAGGCTTTCGGTATCTAAGTTACACGAGACCATCTCATATTACCTCCTCTTCAAGATTTAAGACAACCAAGGAGGTACAAATCAGTCAATCCATCATAAAGCTCAGTGTGGTAGTACATACCCTATAAGCCCAGCTTCCTGGGAATCTAAGACAGGAGGATTGCCAAGTGTTCAAGACCAGTCCGTGTTACATAATAATGAGTTCAAGGCCAGTGTAAACTATATAGGGAGACCCTGTCTCCAAAGTGGGGTGAGGGGAACTGGGGCTACAGCTCAGTGGTAAGAGAACTTTTCTAGCATGTGTAAGACCCTGGTTTCCATCCCAGCACCACAGAGGGAGGAGGGTGAAGCACATGCAGAAAGCTTCTTGAGACTGGGGATGTGGCTCAGTGGTAGAGCTCCTGCCTTTGCATCACAAGGTCTTGGGTTTGATTCCCAACACCATTAAAAGCTTTTTTTTTTGTATTTTAGGGAAGGGTCCACAGGGTGTTCAGGGTCTCACTACTAGATCAGACTTGTAGTGATTCACCTATTTACAGCCTCCCAAGCGCTGGGATTACAGGCATATGCATCACCATGCCAAGTCTCAATTGCATCTCAGCAGGCAAGGGGATCAAACCCCTGGCCCTTATGCCTGCTTGTAGGTGCTTTAATCTACTGAGCTATTTGACCAGCCCTAAAAAGCTTCTTGATCAACAGGTTTAAGAAAATTTAAGGGCCAGGAAGATGGCTCAGTAGAATAAATGCTTGCCTGGCAAGCACAAGGGCCTAAGTTCAATCCCCGGTTCCACTAAAAATAAAAAAAAGAAAAAGTTTAAGAGACCAAGAGCAGGCCAGTTTTGAAAAAACTGCCAGGCATGTCAGTAAAATGTTTGTGTATAACAAACCAACAAAAACAAATGGGGAGGACAGATACATATTCTGAATAAAATTTCAATGTATGTTAGACTAAAGCCATCAAAAGTCATAGCTGACAAGAGTCAGCTTGTCACAACTCTGATAATCCTTAGACAACACTGTAGAGAAACAGAAGTGCCAGCCTGCACCAGTTCAGCTGCTCCTTCACCTTCCAAGGAACAAGCGGTGGCAACACCTGCTGGGAGTATGGACCTGTGGCCAGCACCAGCGGCTCTTGAACCTCCTGGTGCTCACAGTAGAACCTGTGGTCCTTGCTGTGGACGCTGTCACTGTGACTGTAAGTTAATCGGCCAGAGGATTCAAATTTGCCTCCTCAGGGGTCAGTGCTGCCATGGGCCAGAATGGCAAGTTCCCTGGGAGCAGTGTTTAGCAAGACCAGACCTGACCACTGACAGCACCGCTGCCTTCCCTCCGCCCCTCCTCCTCCTTCCTGAGCAGGTGCGAAGAGCTCTCTGCTTAGTTTCTGCCCAAGTGCTAATCTCTGAGATATGCAAGGTCACAACCACAGAGGGCAAAGTCAGAGGGGCCAACTTCTCTCCCTGAAAAGCCAAGTAGTTGTGAAGTAGTTGTACCTAGTTTCTCCATCCAGTTTAACAGAGTACTCATTTAGTTTTAGGAAATGTGACTGTCAATTTTAACTCAAAATACTTTGGAAAAAAAACAAACAAACAGTGACTACTCACTATTTCAAATTTTAACTGGCAGCAAGAAAAAAAAGAATTAAAATGTGCTACGCACAAATACCACTCCATATGATGAACATAACCATCATGTACTGCAAACATGCACTAATGTAAATTTAAAAATTTGAAAAGATGTAGGAAGACTAACAGAAAAGTGTAAAGGAGTTAGGAAAGCTTTATGATATCTTTCAGCTTTAAATTATTTCTAATTGAATTATAAATATATATTTACCTGTTCATAAATTATAAATATGTAATTATAATTTAATTATTATAATTTCATTCTGGAATACTTACATACTTCTATATTTGATTATGACAAGTTCATTTGTGTAAAATCACAAAAAGCCCATACAATTGCATGTCCCTTCCATGGGCCAGCCAAGCTTTGGGGACCCTTCTGCCACTGTAGGGTAGGCCCTGGCCTCATTTCAGAGATGCCAAGAGCAGTTCAGAAGGGCTTCCGGGGTCACTTTAATGATGGAAATCAGCACTACATCCCCTCACTTCTCTCCACTGTTCTCACTACATCCTCACCAGCTTTAGATTAAGCTTAAAGCAGAAATGCTTAGTTCTTACATTAGCGAGGTACAGGCCTAAAACAGAAGCTATATCTTCTGTTAACTCTGAAGCAGGTATCTACATTGGTATATGTTATATACACAACTAAAACAGTGACAAAGTATCTATTTTGAAGGGTAATTCTGAATGGGTATTGTTTAGCATAAGGTTATCCTTCTCTGACAGTCTTCTCTGACAATCTATGTGGACACAGGATCTTTCAAAATTGCCCAGGCTAGCCTTGAAAGTCATGACCTTGTGGTCTTCCTGCCTCAGCCTCCTGACCACCATTTTTTAAATAGCTAAAGAAATAAAAAGTCTTATGCAGGAAGGTTTAAGCAATTTTTTGAAATCCTGGTACTCAAAAATACTCTTAGATGTCATTCCTAAATAAAAGCCAATATCAAATCCATCTTGTCAAGGTATATTAAAACTGTCTCATTGATACTTGTACTTCAATAAAATAAAAATTATTTAAAAAGCCAGTGATTTGGGGCTGACCAAATAGCTTAGCGGTTAGGGGTATAGCTCAGTGCAGAGTACTTGACTGCAAATAGCTCGGCGGATTAAAGTAGTGAGATTGGGCGTGGTGGCGCGCATGGGAGGCTGTAAACAGGTAGATCACTATAGACCCTTCACTAAAATACTAAATAGAATAAAATAAAAGCCAGTAATTTGAATTGCAAGGTTTGTATTTCTAAATTCCACGGTGAAAATTATGCAAAACTCTCCTCTCTACAGAAAGCTAGAGCCCACATAACTAATAACCTGCTCCATAACTTTAAGAATACGTAGTGAAATCTCAAATCTTAAATAGCTCCTTTTCACCCCTGAAAGTAAGCTACTTCCTGCCCCCAGACTCACTTCCTGTCATGTTAAGACAGCTTAACACACACAAAAAGCAGACAACCCAGTCCTATTTTGTGCTCATTTTAATCACAGAAAGCCATGGCCTCAGAAGCAGACGGGAAACTTTCTGAGTAGTCACTCGGAGTGTTGCTCCCCTCTACTGAGCCGGAGCCATCTGCTCTGAGCCCTCCAGCTTGCTCACCCCTCCCAGGTGCCAGGCCTGCGCCCTCCCAACTGCTATGGTCTGCAAATGCTGGCCTGCACCCTGCACTGCCTGTTAGGTTGCAAGCAAGATGCTGTTTTGGGTTGCTACCTGCAAGCTGCCAGAACCACTTCTTCCATGCTGGGAAGGCTGTCAGTCATGTGTGCAAATTTAACAGGAGAACTAAACCACCATTATTGGACACCACTGTACACAGGAAAGGGGAAAGAAAGAATCAAAGGAGGTTATATTCTGCTAAAGAAATTATCCCTTAAAAAAACACACAATCCACATTTCTTCACAAAAATAACTTCTCATTGAAGGTCATTTGCTCTTCATCTAATAAACTTGGGAAATTTCGATTCTATAGCATGACCAATTTTACTAGAGGACTACACATATTTTGGTACCAATTTAGTTCACAGAAAGGTGCAGTTAATTATATGCACACATTCCTTTCTAATCTAATAAGGCGGGGGAACCTGGGAAACAAAAAAAATGTCAAAACAATTCCTTTGCTAACCTGTTACTTTGGGGAAAGACATAAAACAAGCCAAATTTACAACATCCTAGTGCTGTTTCCCAAACAAATCTCTGCCCCTCATTAAAATCACATGAACAGGTTGGGCGTGGTGGTGCACACCTGTAAGCCCAGCACTTGGGAGGTTGAGGCAGGAGGATCACTGTGAAATCACCAGCCCAGGCTACAGTGAGTTCAAGGCCCATCTAAACTACATAGTGAGACCTGGTCTCGAAAACAATCAACCACCAACAAACCACCCTTTCAAAGAAAGAAATCCAGACTAAGTGAGGAAAGTTACACTAATTCACTTGACTAAACACCAGAAAAATATGTATTTGTAAATCACTTTGTTTCTGAAGTTACACTGTTTAGGGCTGGGGAGATGGCTCAGTGGATTAAGTGCTTCCCTGGCAAGCGTAAGGGCCTGTGAGTTCAATCCCTGGTTCTGCCAAAAAAAAAAAAAAAAGAAAGAAAAATGAAGTTACACTATTTAAAAACTAAACTGGACACTATATTTTATCACAAGCGAGTACTGTATGTTGTATCTACCATAGGGTTATGATGATATACTTGCCTTCTCGGATGGGACTGAGGACCCAGTGGATACTGGACTACCTTTCTTCACCCCAACCCCAGTTACTGGTTGGCTGTATTCTGTTCCTCGCCTCCTTCAAATGGCCCTTACTCCATCCGGATGCAGGACATGGATGTGGATATGGATATATCCTCAAGGGCCTATGCAAACCTCCACTCAGTAGATAACTCATATTTTATTATGTTCACTCCCAATTTCCAAGTCTCAGAAGGTTGCTATTAAGATGATACCCTAGCCTGGGGCGGCAGTTCATTCCTGTAACCCCAGCACTCTAGGAGGCTGAGGCAAGAGGAGTTCGAGCCCAGCTTACAACTTAGTAATAGCAAAACTCTGTCTCAAAAATGAAAAAGGATCGTGATACAGCTCAATGCAAAGGCCCTGAGTTCATTCTCCAGTTCTGTCAAAAAATAAAAGATGATGATGACAAAGTTTTATTTCCAGCTGGGTCACACACTCCCTCCTTTGGAGTACAGAATACTAGAGGAATCACTGGGAACAGTTCTACATGTTTTCATGTCAACTGCAATTTTACAACATGCATGGGGAGAGCAAGTTTCCTATAAAGCATCTATAGGCTTGTTTTTACCCTGTTTCTACATTGCCTTGTCTAGCCAGATTCTTAGTAAGACACCAAGCTTTTCCCATCCTATCTCCTTATCAAAGGCTCACTTAAAAGTCTCACCCAAAGAACACTGTATTATGTAAGTAAATACCTCAGCACTCAAGATGCAACACCCTTCATTATGTAACACAGCATCCTAATGAGAACACTATATGACATGCAGCATAGCTCAGGAAGCCCAATCCAGACCTAATGTTTATGTTCTTCACAGTGATTTCTGGTTCAAGTTTCTCTTAGAAACAGGAACAAGACTGAATCTCCCTCCAAGACACATGGAACAAGAAATTCCGACAGGCAGCAATGGAGCAACAGGCAAAATACTGCCGAAACAATAAACTCCTCCAAGCCACAACATCTGAGAAACGATGGGCGAATCTAGGGCAGCCTGGCAGGAGATGAAGGACTTCCACTCCACTACCAAGAGCACCAACGAGGTCTTGGGAGAAAGACATCATGGCTTCCCCACCTAACATGGAAGTGATTTACTGAAAGAGCAGAACATATCACATTCTGCCCAATCACAAGTCACTCTGTGCAAGTTGAACCCTTCAGCCAACAGTAAAAAACTACCTCTTGGCAAAGCCTGTCCTCCTGTCGCTTCTGGACATTATATATTAGTCTCTCCCACTACAACATAAGCTTCTGTTTCCTTTAGACTCCACACAGAGGGCTACTTTGACCGATGCCTATTTTCCTGGTCCTCTAGCCTCTGGGTAGGGCAGGTCAGTGTGCCCCTAAGGCCGAAATGCACACCAGAGGAACAGTTCTGCCACCATCTGCTATGTCTGTGGGCAGGGGCAATTCTTTAAAAGGCCTTTGTGTTCACCAATATCCCTAGGACCTAAAAAATCTGACTCAGTAGGTATTTCACATGTTGGAGGCATGCAGACACTCTTCCCTGTGGGAGCCCAAGGATATAAAGGTAAAAATCTATTCACTGCATTATTTCATTAGACTGACTTAAGACAGGGGGAAAAGAATGACCATCATGGGATGGAAAAACTTTTAATCAGATTAGATCTCAGTAGTTACAAGTAGAACACAGCCTTTCCCAACCAGGGCCAGATGCCCCCTGTGATCACCACATAAGCTGTCACAGGTGAGCACGCAGGATCTTGTTTGCAGATGTGCAGGCAGAGGGAGCGGAAGGAACCTGCCTGAGACTGTCCAGTGGGAGACAAGCACATTTACCTATGTGGTTACCCTCATGCATCTGCCCAAAAAGCAAGAACTTGAAGTTTGTTCTACTGGCAGTAATGATGCTCTTTTTTGGAAACCACTTTGCCTCTGGCTTTGTAGCCAGGAAAGACAGGGCTCAAACAAACAAGTATGAACATGGCTATAGGGAGAGAAAAACTCTGTGAAGTATAAAATCCAGCAAAGAGTGAGATAAGTGATGGAATGGTCTAAATTTGGGATTGAATTATGACACCGCTTCAAGGCATTGTGGTGCACAACTATAATCCCAGCACTCAAGAGATTGAGGCAGGAGGGTCACCAAGAGTTTGAGGTTGGGTAGGACTAGTGAGTTCAAGGCCAGTCTGGACTACATAGCAAGACCCTGTCTAAAAAAAAAAAAAAAAACATAACAAAATCATGGGGGTTGGGGAGATGGCTCAGTGGAATAAGCACTTCCATGGCAAGTGCAAGGGCCTGAGTTCAATCTCCGGTTCCTCAAAAAATAAATAAAAATAATAATAAAAATTAAAAAAAAAAGATAACAAATCATGTAGTCCACAATTTACATACTGTCATCAATGATTAAAAAGGCAACTCACTGATACAACATTTTCTTTCCAACTCATGTCTCAGGTACAAATTGGTTTCTTTTAGCACATGCCAGAAATCTGTCATGAGATGAAGGCTAAGAGTATGATACAAGATAGTGCCACTTTCTCTTCAAAACAGAGGACAGGCACAAACGCCAGCCTTGTTTAGAATACCACCTCAGCACCAAGCACATATGCTCCTTCGTGACCTTTATAACCGGTATCCACACTCAAGGCCTAGATGCACTTCATACTAGCTCACAGAACAGATTCTTTGTTCTTTGAGAATTTTTTTCTAAAAATTCGTACTAACAGTGTGGCTCTGCTTCCAAATACTAGTCTAGTCATAAAATATCCACAAGGTTATAACAAAGACAATAATAAGGCAGGGATTGGCAAAAAATATTTTTGTGAAGGGCCAGAAAGTAAATACTTTTAAGATTCAGAGTCCTTATTTTGGTATCTGTTGTATATTGTTCTTTTTAAAACAACCCTTCTAATATGCAAAACCATTCTCAGCTAGCCAACCTTACACAAACAGGTCACCGCTAGTATGGGCCTGCAGGTGCAGGTGCTAGTTCACCTGCCCCATCCTTCCGTGAAAACAATTATGTATTTACACTACCTGCTAGGACCACTCTTGTCATTTTAATGTTGCAATATTGAAATGGTCTTCTCTCAAGCAAAAATTGGAAACAAAAATGGGTTGTGGAAATCGACTTCAAACTTTCAACAAAATGACTGTCAAAACCCAATACACAGCACATAAAATGCAGGTTGACCGTTGGGTGATACCGATCCGCTCCTATTTTTAATCAATGAAAGTTGGGTTGGTCAGATGTCTTTATTTTGCCCTTAGGATTTATTTCCTCAAACATACTAGGATTAAAAGGATAGTTACGTTACCAAAGTCTTCCATTCATTTGAAAAGGTCTTGCCATCCATTTATAGATGGGCTCAGAGAAGAACAGAAACTGGAACCAACTTCTGCTACTAGAAATGCATCCTGAATAGCCCCAGAATACCTCAGGCATCCTGTGTAGCTCAGAATACCCCTCACCCAGGAGGTGAGGCCTGGCTTGCCCCGCCCTGGCTCTGCCCACAGAGCTGCACTGTGACTGCTCGTGCATCGTGTCTTCCATTAGGTGGAGGCCAATCATCTCACCTAAGTTCCACTGCCCTGGCACCAAGCACACAAGGGCACAGGACAAGGCTTCCACACACAAGGAAAGTGCCCGTGTGAGCCATTAGGGCATTCTAACAGCAAAGGCAGACCAAGGATGCAGGAAGAGAAACCCGAGTGTCCCCGTGTACTGACATTATAGGTCGCTGTTTGACAAATTTCACCTGGTTTATAAGCACTCAACGTTCTAGCGAACAAGTTACATTGAAAAACCTGTAAGACAGACATATCCAGGAAAGACCGCTTCCATGAGAAGTCAGGTGTCTCAATCCTAGATACAAACATTACCTTAGTTTATTCTGTATAAAATAAACTATCCTTTTCACTTCAACTTTTTAAGCCAGGGGTGGTGGCACATGCCTGCAACCCAGCCACTTGGAAGGCTGAGGCAGGACTGCTTGAGCCCAGGAGATTGAGACCAGCTGGGCAACACAGGAAGCCTCAAAACAAAAATAAAAACAAAACTCTGTTAAAATTCCCGGGGCTGGGGAGATAGCTCAGTAGAATAAGGGCCTGAGTTCAATCCCTAGTTCCACCCCCCCCAAAAAAAGCCAAAACGAAAATTCCCATTTTACAGATGACAAAAGAGGTATAAAAACAGTAAATAATTTGCCTAAGTACATGAAAGAATTATCTGCATAGTTCTTTAATTTGAAAAGATAATGTGTGCTAAATAGGAATGTTAAGCATCTTATTTTACATAAAATAAGCCATATTACAGCATAGTACTTCTGTCTGGTTCCAAATTACAGAAGTCAACTTCCTTATGCCAACAGGTATGGCTGACAAATAGGTTAAGAGGGAAATAATGCAATTTTCTGGTCTCTTCAAATAACCACTCCCTATATAATTAGTAATAAACACACATTCAGCACTTAAAAATTAGAGCTGCTGCTAAGCCCCAGTGTAGCTGCTACTAAGATGAAAAAGTATAAGAGCTAACTCAATATGCGTTCCTAAGTTTGAAAGCCAACTGTGAATTTTATTGTTTTTTATTAGAGATGAAATATCCAAGCACTTTTTTTTTTTTTTGTCTTTTTGAGACAGGGTCTCACTATGAAGTTCAGGCTGGCCTTAAGCTCACTTTGTAGCTCAGGCTGGTCTTGAACTCACAACAATCCTCCTGCCTCAGCCTCCTGAGTGCTGGGATTACAGGCCTGTGCCACCATGCCCAGCTTTTACCAGATATTTCCTTTTACCAGATATTTCATTTCTTTAAAAACAAAGGCAGGGGGGCCAGGAGATGGCTCAGTCAAATAAGCAGTTCCCTGACAAGCGCAAGGGCCTGAGTTCAATCCTCAGT
>PVKA01020868.1:0-39596 GCA_004027165.1 Ctenomys sociabilis | reverse complement strand
TGATGGACATCTTGGTTGTTTCCAAGATTTTGCTATCACACATTGTGCTGCTATAAACATAGGTACACATATATCTCTATGATACAATGTATCCAAATCCTTTGGGAAAATTCCCAGTAGGGGGATAGCTGGCTTGAATGGGATTTCTAGTCCTATTCTTTTGAGGAGTCTCCATACTGACCTCCACAATGGTTGTACTGGATTTTTAAATATACGCTATTTCATTTTCTTTTTATTGTACAGGCTGGGACTTCCTTATGGTGGTGAGAGGTTATGTGTGAGCTTTAAAAATGTATATAACTATTGAATTTAGTGGCATAATTTGACACAATTGGCTAGTGAGATTTAAAATGTGAATAATAGTATAGTAGAGATTCTTGGTGGTCCTCTAACACCTATTCTCATCTTTGTAATAGGATTTTAGATGGGTATGTGTTCTCTCCAAATCATTAGTACAACTTATAGCTCCCTTATAGATATGGCTACATGGCTAGGCATGGGGATGCAAGTCAGTGTGAGACAGCTTCTGGGAACTTCTCTCAAATGGGGCTAGTGGGTGTTTTGCCATTGGTTCTTTTCTGTACTTTTCTCGTTTCTGCTCTGAAATGAGAATGTTAACATTATGGACCATAGGAACTCAGGGCCATGAGTGAAGTAATGAAATGAAAGGAGTCAGGGATCTTTGCTGTATTACAATCACCATATTAGCCCTGGGATGCCCAGACAGGTTTTTATGAGAGAGGAATAAACTGTTTTTGTATAAGCCACTACCATTTTTATTCCACTGGTAGTCAACATAATCAAAGGTGCTATGGAAGCTCTGAAATGAGGGCATCTACATGAGAAGAGACTGTGTAGACAAAAACCATACAGGGCGATGGAAAGCAACGAGGTAGAGGAAGCTGTAGAGGCAGGAAAGACTACTGCTTTTGCTGAGTGGCAAAGAATTTGGCAATGCTGACCTGTAACAGAGGTAGCTGAGTCTGTAGATAAACAACAGACAGGAAGCTAGGCATGTTGGTGCAGGCCTGTAATCCCAGCACTCAGGACACTGAGGCAGAAGGATTTCTATACATCTCTGAATCCAGTCTGGGGAAGTTAGTGACTTAGTGAGACCCTTTCTCAAAATAAGAAATAAAAAAGAACTAAGGTCATCTCTCATTTGGAAGGTCCTGGATTCATTCTTCCATCTCTCTCTCTCTCTCTCTCTCTCTCTCTCTCTCTCTCTCTCTCTCTCTCTCTCTCTCTCTCTCTCTCTCACACACACACACACACACACACACACACACTCACTCACACACACATGCACAGAAACAGAAATCTGTTGGAAAAGGTATAGCCTATCAAACCAAGGATCTCAACTCCCTTGTGCACCTTCAGAATTTTTTCAAAAGAAAAACAAGAATAGGGAGATACTTTATCCAGATATTAGAAACAGGAGTTGATGTTATTTTATTAATACATCTTTCAGAGAGAAACTAAGGCTCATGCAATTATAAAGAGGTGGTGCTGGAACAATACACATATCACAAATGACCATATGAATAAACCAAAAGGATCATCTTTTAAAAATTATTCTCCTATCCTATCATTGACAGGACTAAATTCTACCATTGACATCTTTATTATTTCTTATTGAGGTGTTACTGAGTTAAGACAAGAAGCAGTTAGGAGGTGGCTAAATCAATTACTTCCCAATTTTCCTGTTACCTGACACCCATGAAGTATCATGTAACAGTGGAACTGAACAGAGAAGTCAATGTGACCAGGGAGGAAATGTCCTCATTGATATAGGTGCCTGTTACAGCAGCAGGTATGGTTCCAATAAGAAGAAACCAGGAGAGTAGTGCTGCTGGTATCATCTCCCTTCTAACTGTTTATGCAGCCAGTCTGGCTGGGTAGTGAGGGGACTTTCCCAATAGGCTGCTAAAGAGAGCTGACAGATTCAAGGGAGAACAGCATGCAACTGATATTACCACATGGACAACAAAATGTGTTGGCTGCCTAATGTGAGTCTTCCTTGCTACCACCACTCTTCCATTTATGTTGCTCAGAACAGGTTGAGGTTCACTTGCCAAAGGAGGCAGGAGTGGGAATATCATTGGCTTCGTGCCCACCTTGGTATCTGCTGGGAGAATTTTGCACATGCTGCTGAGTGCCCAGTGACACTCAGGGATCCCTTTTACATTCTTAATTACCCTGAAATTCAGCCACATGGTCCCTCTGCCTGCCTGGACCAGTGCTGTATAGCAGCTGGTGTTAGAGACCAACTGTGCTTCAAGAGCTCTCAAGTTCCAACCTCAGTCTCTCAGGCAGGATCTTCCCAAGCCAACAAGAGGACTAAATCTATGTGCACATGGGTGTGTGCATGTGAGTGTGATGTGTTTGTGGCTTTATAGATGGGTTTCTTGGTTCCAAACAATGATCTATATTTGTATGTGAATAATATGCATATATAAGAATAGCTACTTGCTAATTTCTAGGTGTTTCTTTGTTATTAATGATGATTTTGTATATTAGGACAGGGTCTACAGAGTCTCACTACCAATATTGGACTCATAGAGATCCTCCTGTTTACAGCCTCCCAAGTGCTGGGATTACAGGTGTGGGCAACCATGCCCAGTCTCAGTCGCCATCTGAGCATGCCCCAGGGGCAGAGCTGGCATATCAGGCCAGGGGTTTGAGCACCTGGCCCCTGTGTCTGCCTAAGCAGGCATTTAATGATGATTTTGGAATGAATCTGGTAGACAATATTTTAAGCTTTCATGAGGAATCAGAAATGTTCCAATCTTAATGTAAAGAAGTACTTAAATAGTCTAAAAAAAGTGACTGATTGTGCTTATCTTGCCTGAAAGAGTGAAAGCATTCTTCAGAAGTTGTTTGTGGATATTAGGACATAGTGGACGAAAGTGACTTTGAAAGTGTTTTGGAAAACTTTTGAGTTGAGATTATATCACTCTCTCTGCACATGTTTTCAAAATCCATCTAATGAAGTCTCAAGAGAATGATTCAAAATAGGTATTTGTGGATTCAAATGTGCCACATACAATTGTATACGTCCATACATATGTGGACCTACACATGTACACTAAAATATATACACATTGTCTTGGTTACTCTTCTCTTGTTACTGGGACAAATACCTGACACTCAAAATGAGGGAGGGAAAGGTTTATTTAGCTCAGAGTTACTGGATGTTTCAAGACACTGGAGGAGAGGCTGGGGTGCTGCCATGTCCAGGTTGACCCAGGAAGACTCTGAGAAAGCACAGTCTGGCCAGTTTAATAGTTCACACTTCTCTGGTCCCACCCCTTTGGGCCCCACTCTGGTTCTCTGGCCCTGCCCCTCAAGCCATTCAATGCTCCTCTAACCACATCTGCCCCATAACTTACATGAGGCTTTGGGGGGACAACTAGACACAAACCATAACATTCCGCCCCGGGCCACCAAAGTCTCATGCGTATCCCTTTGTCCAAAAGGTACTTTAGTCCATCTCTAGGAGTTGCCATAGTCCCAACTGTTTCAGCGTTGAGGAAAAGTCCAAGTCCCAAGCCTCTTCCACAATCAAAGGCAAACTCTTTACTGTAAGCCCCTATACAAATAAAAAGTTAAATACTTCCAGCATTCAAAGGCACAAGATAAACATTGCCATTCTAAAAGGTATGCACAGGATACAAAACATTAGGGCCAAAACAAGTCCAAGCAGGGGAAACATTAAGTCCTGCAGATCTTTATAGAACATCTGAAGGCAAATTGTGAGCTACATGTGGCTCTGCCCCTACAGCACTCCTGGTGGTTATAGATCCCATGGCTTTTCTCTTAGGCCAGCTTTGCTCTCTCTTTGTAGTTTTTCCTTAGATGATCCATGTCCCTGGCTTTTCCACATTTCTGGGGTTTCTGCCTTCTTCTGATGTCTAGGTGGAAGTCTTCTTAACCTCAGAACTCCTGCATTGTGCATACAACTAAAAACAATACCATGTGGATGATTCCAAGGTCTTCTGCCAGCTGGAGCAGTATCCAAGCTTTCCTCTCTCTTGACTGTAGGGGTTGAGTGGTTGGATCACTGAGCATTCTGACCTTGATTCCAAGGAATAAATTCTTTAAGCCAGTGTCAGTCTGGAATATGGTGTGGTCACCACCTTCATTCTGGAAGATAGAGCTCTGTGGATTTCACCTCAAAGCAAAGTCCTCACCCTTGCAATTCTGAGCCTGCAAAGGGCAAGAACCTGCCATCTTCTGTGACGCCCTCAGGACATCTTGTTTACTCTCCTGTTTCTTCTCAGCAGTGGAGATCCTCTTATCTTTATCTTCACAGTCCACAGCCTTATTGGAGTTTCCTTTCTGACCAGACTCACAACATTTTATATCATTCTGCTGGGCTCTTTGCACTTGATGCTCATTGTAAATCTGACTGAAAGCCCTAACAACAGACATGCCAGTGCCCCAATATTTGACTGCTTTGAAATTTCCTTTGAAAGATTAGTCATTCTCCATGTTTAATCTCAGTCTCAGGCAAAGTCTCTGGATATGATCTTGACTCCAACAAACAATGTAGTCCTTCCTCCCAGAAGAAACCTCCCCAGCCTGGCCTTTACAGGTCAGCTTTCCATCAGTCTTTTGGTCTGCACATTGAACAGAATCTCCCCTACAGAACAGCTGAAGCTATCCCAGAGCTTCTCTTGTGGGCAACATCTGCAAACATTTCCTATCTCTTCCCATAAGCCATTCCCCAAAGCTGGTAATCCACATAGTCAGCTTTAGCCATAGCAATGATCCTACTTTCCTGGTACCAAATTCTGTCATAGTTATTCTTCTTTCATTGCTGGGACAAATACCTGACACTCAAAATGAGGGAAGGAAATATTTTATTTAACTCACCATTCCTGGAGGTTTCAAGACACTGGAGGAGAGGCTGGGCCACTGCCATGTCCAGGATGACCCTCTCCACATCTCTGAGAAAGCACAGGCTGGCCAGTTTAATAGTTTGTACCTCTATGGCTTCACCCCTTAGGCCCTGCCCTGGTTCTCTGGCCCCATCTCTTAAGCCACTCGTTGCTCCTCTAGCTGTGTCTGCCCCATAAGTTGCATGAGGCTTTGGGGGGACAACTAGACACATACTATAACACATATACATTAACATATATGTATTAACATGCTTATTCAGTACATGCAATGTGCAAGATACTTTCTTAGAAATTTTGGAGATGGTAAAGTAGTTTTGTCTTCAACCTTAAAGATTTCAAACTCTGTTAGTGATAAAAATACATTAGAAAGTAGTGAATATTAGAACTAAATAACTGATGTGACAATTTTGTAGGGAAGAAATGTGAAGACTGGGGATTCCTCCTCACCACATTATCAAAGACTATTTGGAGGAAAAGGAGCTTGAGCTTATACTTGAAGCATCACGACATCATTCTTATCTGAGTATGCTGTAGAAAATTACCCTGGAGGAAAATAATAGAAAAAGATAAACTAATAAAAACAGATGGGAACAAGTCCCAAGGCCCCCAGATATCTTTTCTAAGGTCATAGTGGAAAAGTGACTCACCTGCTGCTATATGGCCACTTCCGTAAGAGCCGGCTTCCTCTTCATCATTAGAGAGAAATCTTATTCAACTTACGAAGATATACCACTCCCACTATGAAGGGCATCCATTCCAACTTTCCTTCTTTCCAACTTTAAAGCTAAAGACCGAATCAGAGCAGAAAGATGCAATGATATGTCACTGCCCATTTAGGATGATTGATTGATTGACTGATTAAGCCTTTGATCAGTAACTAGTTTCACAAACCTGCATCAACCACATATAAACTGTGTGGGACTATGCTTAGCACAGCCCTCAAAACATTTTGCAAAGCAGTACGAAACCATAAAATCCTGGACATCAACAGGGCCCATACTTGGGAGTCTTCAGGGAGAATTACTAAACAAAGCTGAAAATTAGGAATGGCATCATGGACAAGGGGAGAGTTGAGCAGAGTTAATTATTTCCTAAGGGTTGAAGCAAAAATGGAAGTAAAAGATCTGTGTCAAAGATGGTAAATTTATATTTGCAAATATGATGGGGATGGAATGGCCATTGGCACTTACAGTAGGAGTCTTCATGGGATGTCCCTTCAAAATTGTTTTCTTAACAGATTAAGCTCTATCAAATCTGATGATTTGGATAATCGTGATTGCTATATATAAAAACCATCTTTCTCTCCAAAATCCATTACTCTAGAGTTTTGTGAAGACATGGAAAGCATGGTATTTATTCCAAGACACCACTAAATGTGGTCTTATAGATTATATCAAAGAAAAAATTCATTATTAACTTGCGGTTTACTCGTGACAGCAACACATTTCCTCTCAATTATGAAAGAAAAGATATTTAACAAAAGAGTACTGTAGTTAGAAATGCAGTTCCTCAAACAGAGCATTGCTTTTTGTCCTGCCTTCATGTTAGTACTTATCTCACATTCAAATATGGGAAGCATTCAGTGATGGATTAAAACAGTCAGTAATACTGAATAAATCTTTTATAATCAGTAAAAAAGTTCTGATGATTTGGCTTACTACACCACATAACCATGGTATGAAAATCAAATACGGTTACTTTGTACGATTTGACAGTGTCTGCTTAGGCAGAAGTAGGGCCCGGGGTTTGATCTATGGAGTGCCGTTCTAGCCCCACCCCTGGAACAGGCTGAGACCGCATTTGAGTGGGCACGGCGGCACACACCGGCAATTCCAGCATCTGGAGACCGAAAACGGGAGGATCATTACGAGCCCAATATACACAGTGAGACCCTGTAGACCCTGTACTAAATACCTAAAAAAAAGGAAAGGTTTGAATGAATTTATACTAGCTCTAGCTAGAAAATCTGCTAATGTTTTTGTTTAAATTTTTAGCTGGTTGAATATAAGATTTGGCGACCTTGTATCATGTCATATCCATATCATTTGCAATGAATTTGGCCTTTAAAAGTTAAGCTGGATGTAAGAAATTATTTTTGAACTATTCCTGAAAAGTATTTTAAAAATTTAGATCCTATTAACTAAGACTAAAACTTGGTGCATGTGTTTAGGGGGAAATAGCTCACAAAAGCAGGCTAGACCATTCATAGGTGAGTGAGTAGGAAAAAGAAAATCACACTTGCACTTATAGTCTGATTATAAAATGGTAGCAATAAAAATTGTTTCCTGAATCATATTAAATCAATATTGCCAAAGGTGCAATTAGAAACAAATTGATCATTTTAAATAATTTAATTATAAGAAATAGATTGTCATTCATACCAAATCGACCTAAGGGGAGCAGGTAGGATGAAATAGTAATGATAAAAGTCAGATAACAAGAGAAATTAATAAAACACAAAATCAGTAAGGATAATTATGGAGTCTTCTAAAATAAATACAATCAGAAAATTTTAATCAGAAGATAAAGGAAAAACGCATTGAACTAAGTAATTAGAAAATGATATGCATAGTGATGATGTGTATTGATATTATTTCAGGGCTCACAAAAGCATTGAAACTAGCTGCTACTTTACAAAAACTAAAATGGAAAAATCTGTAAAAATTCACAAATTATCACAAATGATTTAAAACATGGAAGTTTTAAACAGAAGAAATAATGACAAAGTAATTCCTCACAACTCTTATGAGATTGCTCTAACAGGCAAAAATTTCAAAGACAGATAGTTTTACTCATGAATTTTTTAAAATAGTAGTGTGAGATGTAAAAAATTCAAGAGTAGACAAAAATATTGCTTATGTCTTTATTTCATAAGCTACTATAACCTTGCATGAAAATCTTACAATGCATGTAAAATTATTAAACAAACTCATTTGTGTAACTATAACTTTTGTTGATATAAAAATTTAAAAATAAAACACCAGTAAATAAAGTTAAACAGGATAATAAAAGCAAAAGCAAAGCCACTGTACCACAGGAAAAAAATATATCACTGAATGATAGTACACTTTTATTAAAATACTGTGTTTCTCAGTAAAATAAAATAAGAAGGCCCAGTGAAAATATCAATAGCATGTGATTCAATTCAAAAGAAAGCTATATGAAGTAGCGCAAACAGTATTCTTTCTTAACGTCTCAGTTACTCTTCTCTCATTGCTGGGACAAATACCCGACACCCAAAATGAAGGAAGGCATGGTATATTTAGTTCACAGTCACTGGAGGTTTCAGTCCATGCTCAGCTGGCTGCAAGGCAGAGCGGAACATGGCAGAGGACAGCAGTTCTTGGTGGCAGCAGAGAGCATGAGCAAAATGGAGGAGCAGCAGCAACAATGGCAACAGAGAGAAAGTCTGTTTCTCTGTCTCTTATATTATATTCTGGTTATCGCCTCAGGCTGGGGGTAGCACTCACACCCATAATCCCAGCAGTACTAAGACCCATAATCCCAGTGGATCATGAGTTAATTTCAAGCTCTAGAAGTACTAGGACCATGACTGCATGAGGCTTTGAGGGGACAAGTAAACAGAAACCGTAACACTTAATATGAAAAACAATAGATTCCATACCTTAAGCCAATTACAAATATCAAGCTCAATAATGGTTTAGGACCTGCAAAGCAGAATTGAGTTACATGAAAGGAGAAAACTAAATAGTTAAAACTTTCAAAATGCTTTATTAACTATTAGAATTTGTAGACAATTTAGAAAACACTGGAATGAATTATCAATAAGTCAAGTGGTAAAGGATAGACATATGACATTCAATTATGTTTTGTTTGTTTTGTTTGAGATAGGGTCTCACTATATAGTCCAGGTCAGCCTTGAACTTGTGGCACTCCTCTTGCCCCAGCCTCCTGGCTACTGGGATTAAAGGCATGTGCAACTGTACCCAGGCTTCTTTAATTTTTACTGTAAATGTTTATAAAACCTAATAAATAAAATGGTTTAAAATATAGTAAGTGAAACAAAGCCAGATTGTAATATAACATAATAAATTGTGAAAATCCATTTTATTGAATTCATGCACCTACAATATTTAAACGGTAATAGAATACCCATCTCTGACAAAACTAAACAAAAAAGGGCTTCATGTAAATGAAGCACCATTTTGTGTCTGTATATGAAAAATTGTTAGATATACAGCTACTTTCTCTTAATTCAATGAGAAGAAAGATTTATACTATTAGTGTTTGGACAGGATATCATGTCTTCATCTTGTACTATGAATAACTACTACTAAGAAAACATTAATCAATGCATTAATTATTGCAACTATCTTACTAACCTGTTTTGAAACTGTCTCATTGCTATTTGTTTCTCAGTAAAATTAATAAAAAATAAATTTTGAAAATCCAATATTAAAGCAGAAAAATATGACAATAAGCATTACATTTATATATAAATTGGCAAAGCATATGAATGTTTCCTGTAGTGAAATATTTAATCAAAGTAAAGAAAGACAAAATAAGTACTGTTTTCTATTTAGCAAACAAATGAAACTTTTCAAAATCAACCATTTCATTTTGCAAAGGATGTACAAAATTACTCTTATGAGCCATTTGTTAGAATGGAAAAAGGCAATGACCTTTTAGAAAGTAATTTTTGCAGTATTTTCCAAGAACCATAGGAAGGGTTCTGCCACTGAGCCTGCTGATTCTGCTAGCAGCAACATCTCATCAGCAAATTGAGAAATGCATAAAATACTACATCTAAGGTTTTTCATCTTTGCTTCATTAATAATAGCAAAAATATTAGAAACAACCAGAATGTCCAGTGATAATGAGAGGCACAGAAGAATTGTGACGTGTTCATATGAAACCAGAGCAAACTATGTATGCAGGTATGAGTTAGTGACACAAAAGACAGAACCTGATAAATCTACTCATAGTGAGGCAAAGGGAAAGAAAGATAAGGAAAGAAACTGGGAGGAATCATCAAAACATTAACAGCTGGGAGTGTCTTTGTCATGAGATTACAAGTTATTTTAAGATTACTTTTACCCTTTGTGCCTTTTCCTACAATTTTGAGTCAGACAAAAAGCACAAATAAAGAGAACGATATTGGTTATTTGTTCTATTTTTGCCAGGACAAAATATGGCTCTGCTATTATATTTGTATGGCCTTTTTGTATATTCATCATGCTTTTCCTTTATTTTATTATTTTTAGTTTAATAAGCCTTCTCTTACCCAACCCTCGTCACCAATAGGCTCTCTTTCAATACTTGTTTAATGATAGTCTAAACCAAGAGTCAAATTGAAAAAAATCACATGTTACAAGGGTTTTCAACATTTGATTCTCTGTGATTTCAGTCCAAATGAGTGTGACTCTTCTTCAGTATTCTATTGACTGTGCTCAATATCTAAGGATGACACCTTCTCCTATGAGATTAGACTTGCTCCATTGTGGGTGATTAAGCAGCCTGTTGTATGTAAAAGACTTGGTCCCCAGACCATGGCACCATTGGGATGCATGGAACCTCTAAGGAGGTTCATTCATTGAGTGCCCTTGAAGGAAACAGTGGGATTTTAGCCCTTCCTGTCCTTCTTTGGCTTCCTGACCACCGTAAGGGGAGCTGCCTTGGTGTGCTGCATGCTCCCTGCCTTACGTGCTGCCTTAACACTGGCAGGTGACAGTAAGTGGACAAACACAGATCCCAACAGAGCTATCCAAGGGTCAGAGGTTAGGCAAGCTATAGGGGTAGCTACAGCCAATCTCATCCACATGTCAGTACTATGTTAAGATGCAGTGATATTGAAGATTTAGAGGATGCATCAGCAGATCACACACTTCTTCTGTCTCCTTCCCCAATGCCTAGACCTCTGCTTAGAACTTAAAACATTCTTAATGTTCAAGAAGGCCAAATGAAAGGGTCTTTTGAAAAGTTCCAGAGATTTCCTTAGCTATACAACCAGGTTAGGTAGGTCTTTTTTTCAAAATGTTTTTGTTTTCATTTTTGGAAACTGTTTAACATATAAGAGATTAAAACTAAATTTTAGCAACAGAGGGGTTAAATCAAAGAACCTTAGGCATGTGCTTTCCTCATGAGAATTAAAAATAAATTCGTCTGTGATGTGCTTAACATAATGTAACTCTGAAAAATCTAAAGAAGTGTGAGTCATTACAGAACCACTTTGTTATATCAGAACAACAAAAACAAAAATATTACATAGAATTAGAGTGATTTAATTCAAAATGTGCCAACCAGAGAAGCCATTCAAAACAATGTAGTGTTCAGTTGTATGGTTTGGTGCTGTTGGTTTGATGAATAGTAGTTGATTTTTGTAAGAATCTCCTAGATTGAAAAAATGATTAAGGCATGTTTAGGAATGTTTCATATATTTAATGAAATTAAATTTCATTTTAATACTGAAGATTAATTAAAAGCTATGTACTCTAAAGTGTTTTTTCCTTTAAAATGAAGAGATAAGATACTAAATCATACTCACATGAAGATTATTTCTTTGGAAGACAGAATTTAACACAATGCAACATAGAAACTCTTGGAATTAATGCTGAAGGAGAATCATGGCCTGTTGTTGATAAGTGTGCTGGTGTGAGAGTGTGTGTCTATGTACATGGGAGATTCGTTTGCTGTTGGGGAAGCAATATTTGAGCAAGCATGAACCAAATAATAGCTCTTCTTATTAACAGATGGGGTTGCATTCTATCAGAGCTGACTGGCTAGAGAATCATGAAATGAATGCTAAATGGGTCTTTGTTTGCTACTTGAGTTTCAGCTTTCTAGCATGCCCTCCTTTTTCCTTTCCTTACTTTCTCTGTCCCTCACTCTTGTCCTTCCTCTTTCTTTGTAATATATTATGTTTTATAGTATAGATGTACACTTTTGAATTTATTTATAATCTATGTTATCTATGCTATAATTTTAATATATATTAATTTGCATATAATAAATAAACTGTTCAATATTTTTGTATTTTAGTGAAGCGTCTACAAGGTGTCCAAGGGTTCACTACCAGCTTGGGAGGTTGGATTACAGGCACGTGCCACCATGCCTAGTTTCAATTGCCATCTCAGTGCTTCTCAGGGATCAAACCCCCATCCCCTGCATCTGCCAAAGGAGGCACTTTGATCCACTGAGCTATTCGACTGGCCTTCAAACCAATTTAAAGCTATGTGGTATAAGTACATAGATTTCATTTTCTACATTAACTTGGAATCCTGATTTTTATAGTTTTTTTGGTTTTTTTTTGTATTTGTGTTTAGTACAGGGTCTACAAGGTCTCACTATACAGACTGGACTCTAGTGATCCTCTGTTTTCAGTCTCCCAAGCACTGAGATTACAGGTTCACACCACAACCCAGTCTCAATCACCATTTCAGCATGCCACAGGGGCAGGGCTGGCACAGCATGCCAGGGATCAAACCCTAGTCCCTGAGTCTGTTACCCAGGCATTGTAATCTGCTGAGCTACCTGGCCAGCCCTGGATTTTTATCTATTTGGAAGAATATTTTGATTTTTTATTGTGTGTTCCTATTTGTTTTTATTCCTTGAAAAGATGAGTTTAATTGTATAGGAAAAAAATAGCAATAGTTCAAAATTCTATTGCTATCTTGATAGATAAAGAAGCTGAATCTCAAAGCAAATAACAATGTATTTAGTTTTAATCCTTATTTTGACAGAAAAATATTCTAAAAGATAAACTTTTTTATATTCATTGAACACACTGCATTTTTTCTGTTAATGTTTGCTGCTATAACAAGAAGAAAATCCCAAATTACATTAATGACTGAAGCATAGAAGACATTTCTTTCATCTTAACTAAAATATAACATAGATGTTCCAGACATGGATGGCTCTCTTGCAAGTAATAATTCGAGGGCCCATATTTTTTCTATCTTCAACAGTTGGTGTCCAAAACCGTCATCATTCATCAACAGCAAGCCAATGGAAGAGGAAAGAACACAGAGGATGGGCTGTGGGTGATGCTGTTAGTCCAGGCTTTGACGTAAAGCCCATCACTCATGTTCAAATATTGCTGGTCACCTGGCCATACCCAGCACAAAAGAAAGATGGAGAATGTCCTTTGGCTATATGACCAAGAAAAAAAGGACTGAAGCTTGTTATTCTTTGGCACACATATGTGCAAGAGTCAGAATGTGGTAGGAAGAACTTTCTTCTACCTGCTTTTGTGTTTTCTGAGCTGAAAAATTACACTTGCTTGAAACACTTTCAATAGTCTTTTATGATCTAATATATTGGAGCATGATTCATTTAATTATGAACATGTGAATCAGTGAAATCTCTCTGCTGTACAAAAATGTCTCAGCAAGGATAATTTTTCTTTGCATCAAGTCAGATAAAAAATATTCAAGCTATAATATGATGATATACTACCTAATGAAGGCATCTGGACATGTATGTTTAAAAGCCAAATCCTTCTGAAGAGCACAGAAGGATGTAGCGAGTAATTATTCTCATGAGAGAGCAGCATCATTGTCTTCAGGACCTGTTGGAGCAGTAGGGACTCAAAATGTTCCTGCTCTGTGTTTGCTAAGATCCAGCCATGTTAGCAACCATCATCACTGCAGCATAGAAATCACAACAGCCCTAGAGTTAAAAATTAAAAGCCTGGGCAGAGTTGCCTTTATCTGTTCCAACACTGATACTATTTTCTTCTATCATTTTGTTCCAGTAAAATGATAAATGTTCAGGTAAAACAATTTATAAGTTACAGTCTCTGAGCCTTAATTAATTTCACTTAAGGCATTTCCATGGTTGTACAATAAATATTTGAATTAAGACATTTCTTTTCTTGGGAAATTGAATTACATGTTAACTAGTTCTCTTCTGTTGGTGGTGGTCCACAACAACTACAGAAAAGAGCATTGATCTGGCAAGAAAACAAATTGGCACTTAAAAAAGGGCAGCTCAGGTTTGACAGCTGCAGATGATTAGATGTCTCTCTAATGAATACTGTACATTAACACCAGAGGTGTGAAAAGGTCTGTAGACCTTTCCTTTCATATACACACTGCTACCAAGAAAGGCTTCTTGTGTATCTCAGGATGCTTCAGGGCACAATAGCTGAACGTGATGATAGGATCTATCTGGATGGCTAGGGAGCCAGCAATACCTAGACCACACCTAGATACTAAGTGCAGTATTCTTGATACTTCAGTTGATTTTACAAATGAGGTTAGTTTTAAGTATAAATGTCTAGGCAGGTAATAGGCTACACCCTCAGTCAAGCCTGACAAAGTACTTCCCTAAGATGCTTGATCATGAAAGGCATTGTCTAGGTGTTTCATTCTAGTGGAAAGAACTCCAATTCCAGCTGTCTTGGCTAGAGGATATCTAATTTAATATACCATTAGGTGATTTTCCCATCATTTGGTTTACTGGATTTTAGGAAGTTGATCTGAGTTAAGACATTATAGAGGAGGATTCACATCTGCCCCTATCTAGTGACCTCAGTATAAATATAGAATCACCTGCTTCCTTGACATGGACATCATCAGGTTGGCTTCTGCACTCTTTGTCTTACCCAAGGTTAGAAGCCTTTGGTGAATAGCTCAAAAATGTCAGTCAAGGATCCCAACCTCCACCAGCGGAAGTCATGTTGGGGAAGTTTCCTTTACATTTAAAAGTGATTCAAATGGCTCTTCAGTATAAAATGATCTCATTGTAAAAAAATTTTTTTTCCCAGGGGAGTAGCAAGAAATATTCTCTTTAAGAGCTTCAGGTCGAAGTCCAGATTTCCACCTTTATTCCAGCTTTTGGATACACCTAAAAAAGGTTGTTATATTACAGAGGTCAAGCTTTCAGATCTTGTCCTATTGAGAAGATAATAAAAAAGCACTTGTAGCTGGATTTTATTCATTTATATAATCACTAAAATTACACAGAAATAAGACATTATGTCATCAAGCTCTCCTGCTGGCCAGCATGCTTTTTCTGTTTTTATAACATTCCATAAAAGCATCTTACACAGTGTTAGATCACAATAATCTCTTGGCCATTTGGGCCAAGTGAAAATTATTCCCAATGAGCTACATTTCTGCCTGATTCCCATCTGGAAGACTTTAGGCATCGCTGAATCTGAGTGGCCATGTCTTTCGTTCTTCTGCCACACTTTGTGATAGCAGCCAGCTCTGCTTGGCCCAATGGATCCATGTCACTCTGAGCTCTGAAAGTTACTAAGATCGTGGTGGAGCAGTGTTTCTCAAGAAGAGCCTTTCAGGTGGGCTTGCAAAGTTAGAAAGTCAAGAGTTCTTTATGAGAAGTTCTCAATATTGTGGTTTTTACCTTGATGATTTCTAGAGCATGTATGAGCATATTCTGGAGCATGTGAAAGAACTTCTTATATTAGTACTGCTATGTAATTGTTTTAGGACCAGTGGGTACCATGTTGTCTCATGAATGACAAAGGGCTAAAACAGAGTTTATTTTCACACTACTGAACACCAAAGAATAGCAAAGTGTGCTGGAGAAAAGATTTCTCAGGACTTTCACAAGAGGTTGTATGTACTTTAGAGTACATGATAGCTTAGACATGTAACATAAAACAGATATACAGTAGCCCTGGGATCACATTCACACTTTGATTAACACAATTTTTTTAACAAATTATGTCATACTCAATTAATGGTTATAATTGTAATGTTTTAGTTTTTCTACATTTTATTTATGAATTACTATTAACTATATTGTCCAAGGGCTATCTGCATCAGGAGTTTATGTGTAGTTTTATGATTGCATATTTTAAAAAGTATTAAATTAAGAAGAACTGAAGTTAACATGGAGCTCCAGAAAGTTGTTTTCTCTAAAACATTACACATTGTTTAGGTTGAAGATTTACTATTTTTTAAGATTATGTTGACTCTTTCTGGGACAATCGTATTAAATCCATTTATTTATACAACAGCTGGCCACAGAAAACAGTATTTTCTAATTTCAGTAACTTGTGAGTCAAAAGAGCTGGAACAGACATGGCCATATTTAGAGAGGGGGAAATTTGATTTTCCTTCCTTTAAACTTTTTCTTGGAGGATATGCTGGCCATATCGCTGAAGCAGTACCTCCTGTGGAACTTCTGATAGCTCTCTGACACCTTCTCATAAATTTTCTTATTTCAAAGAACAATAAAAGTGGCTTTTGAATAAATTGGGAGTTATTTTCTCTTTTCTTCCATGTACCATGGGACATCAGATGTGTAACTTAGTCTTATTGAGCTCTTGCTTTATCATTTAGTTTGGGTCAATGTCACCTTCCATGGTTGTTAAGAATAATAGATGTGAATGAAATTTGTGAACCATTCAAATGTCCAGTGTCTCAAAGTGGCAGGAAATTGAGCAAAAGTATTACTCAGAGCCATCAAGTCATGAAATTTTTGTCTTACAAGGGACTTTATGACATCACTTTTGTTGACCTCTTGATTTTGTGCATTTGTTTGTCCCTAATGCAGACAGATATTTTCAGATGGTGATACTGAGTGCACTGGAGATGCTATCTGTGCACTGTGATTTGTTGCAGTAGTCCTGGGAATCTATTCAAAGGGTGATAAATCCACTAAATGGCAGACTGCTTATAGGAAGAAGCCCAATCCTGCATATATTTGTATGCCATCTTGTCAAGAGCATAGAAAATCCTCAACAAATGCTTGTGGAATAAAGGAATAGATTTGTTCTTTGGGTTATCAGAAAGAAGAACAAAGGCCAAAGTAGAGGAATTAATGTGAAAAGCTAAAACTTAAAACAGTTCAATTTTTTAGTGGGTGGTTTGACAAGGTGATAAGATCTTGTGTTATTTAAGTTTCTGTTACTATAACAAACATCTAAGATAATCAGTTCATTGAAAGATTAATAGGCACATGGTCAGTTGGCTTCATTGATTTGGGGTCCATAATGAGGCAGTATATTTTGATAGCGGATCCTAGTAAAGTCACTCAGCTTATGATTGAGAAGAGAAAGAAGAAGAAAGGGGCTGGAGCCCCACTGTCCTCTTCAGGGACATCTCTCAATGATCTGAGGACTTTTGCAACATTCAAGATCAAACTAAGAAGTCCCTAATCATTGGAAGTTTTTAATGAGAAAATGGTTGTGGAAGAGAAGATGGGGACTAGATTTTAAATGTCTGAATAGGGTAGGAAGTGTCCCAGGAAAGGAGGTCTTTCACATAGATTCACGGTGCTCTGGAAATTGGAAGGGGCTTTCCTACACACCCCGATGCTTTCCCAGGCATGATTATCACCCATCAGTCCCTAGAGATAGACAAGGCCTACAGAGCTCATCTTCACAGAGTGCAGGAATGCAGGGGTCAGTGTTATTTATGAACCACTTCTTGGCACAGAGATTTTGATGCATCCTTGTATGCAGCATGTGACAAAATCCCTTCTCCTGATTTCTAACATCTTAAAACTAAGACAAAATAAATGGATAGGCATTAGTGCAGGGTGCAATGGCTTTATGTGGCTGTAGCAAAAATTTATAAGGAATAAAATTTTCCAACCCATGAAGTTCAGAGTTGCTTTAATGTATCTTCTCAGGGACCATCTGGAGGCACTGGTTATTTGACCAGGCTTTCCTGTGCATCACTTCTACAAGAGGGCTGAGTGATCCTGCTCTCTGTTGTTCTGGATCTGGCCACAAATAATTGTTATAATAGACAGTGGAGTATAGCATGTGATTTTAAAAACAAGTGAAAATTATTCTTTCTTCTAAGTGCCCTCTTTATCTTCTGTCAGGCAGCCAGGAGCTTTAATTAAAGATTATCTTCTACAAAACATATCTCTGCTAAAATCTGTAATTTTGTACAGTTCCTTGGTGGTTGGTTTTGTTCATTATGTGTGTTACCCAAGTATTTTTATTTCTATGGATTTCCCAGGACTTGGGTGGGCACAGGGTCCTCTTAGCTCTTTTCCATCTTTGCCAGTGCTCCTTTTCAAGCACTTATTCTTCCCTCCATAGCAGTTATCATACTCGATTATCTCTTCTTTCTATAGGCTTTAGGTTTCATGAGTGTTGAAACTAAACCTGCTTTCAGGGTCAGCGAGATAGCTTGGCAGAGTAAGCGCCAGTTTAGGCAAGCAGAGGGACTGAGGTTCAATCCTGGACACTACATGTGGTGCCGGCCCCACCCCTGGGGCAAGGTGATCCAGGGATTCAATCCCAGGCACTGCATGTGGTACCGACCCTGCCCCTGGACAAGCTAAGCCAGCAAGGAAATCCAGATGTGGTAACACATGCCTGTAATCCCAGCACTTGGGAGGCTGAAATCAGGAGGCTCACTAAGAGTCCGAGCTGCATAGTGAGACCCTGTAGACCCTATACTAAATATATTTTGAAAAAGAGTGATGTCTGTTATTGGATGAGACATAAAAAAAAGAAAAAAGAAACTAAATCTGCTTTGTTCTCTGCTGTTTAGCATCAAATGGGTATTACCTAAAGATCTGTTGAATAAATTTAAAAACTGATGTCACTTATTTCAATCCTATTATTAATTTATAGGTGAGTTCAGAAAAAAATGTGGTAAGTCACACGAAATTTAAAGACTTGACCCTCAAAATGAAGTTTTTTGGTTTCAAATTATCAGCTCCTTCCTCTCCATATGATAGATTGTGTATACTGGTAATGTGAGCCCGCACTCTTTACAATATTAAGTCTTGATGTTAAAGCACTGTTTATCTCTTTTGTAATTGAAATTAGAGATGGATATGAAAGAACATATAAATATTTTTATTTTTTAAAGAATACAAAATAGTGATAGAAAAAAGCATTAGAAATGATACAAAATTTCACTAAACAAAGTAATGAGAATTCAACAATTGTTGCTGTATTGCAAGGTTCTATCTTCAAATTAGTAAGAACATATAAAATTAGAAAGCTCTGCATAGCAAAAGAAACAGCCAACAGAGTGAAAAGCCATAGAATAGGAAAAGCATTTTGCTAGTGATTTATTATTCATTAATCAGAGGAATAATATCTACAATATATATAGAGAGAGAATTTGAAAAATCAGAACTCTCAAAATAAAAGGCCCAATCAAATAATGAGCTCACCAAACTATGGATGGCCGATAACTATATGAAGAATGTTCAACATCATTCACCATTAAAAAACTGCAAATTAAAAGCAACAATGATCCCTGGTGTACCCTGCCAGCCCTGCCCGCAGGACGGGCTGAGATGGCAAATGAGACAAGGCATGGTGGCACATGCCTGTAATCCCAGCTCTTGGAAGGCTGAAAACAGGAGGATTGCTATGAGTCCAATCTGTGTAGTGAGACCCTATAGACCCTGTATTAAATATATTTTTAAAAAAACACTGAGATTCTATATTACTCCAGAAAGAATGGCCACCATCAAGAATTCAGAAAACAACAAATGCTGGCATGACTTCTGGAAAAAGGAACTTTTCTACATTGTTGTTGGGAATGTAAACTAGTATAATCACTATTGCAGCCACTATTGGAATCAGTATGGAGACTCCTCACATCTCTAGCTCTTCCACTCCTAGGTCTCTTTCCAAAAGAGTTAAAGACAATATATCACCGATGCATGCATATCTCCACACAGAGATGCACAACTCATAATAGCTATATCTTAAATATAGCCAAATGACTATCAAAAAACAAATGGATAAATACAATGTAGTATTTAAGTAAACGGGTTGCTACTCTGCAACCCAAAAAAATAAATAAAGAAAAATAAATTCAAATCATTTATTGAAAGTGGATATATCTTAAGACTGTAATGTTGTGACATGTCAGATATACAAACTTCAATATTGAATAGCTTCTTTTATATAAGAAGCTCAAATTATGAGTAAAGTACAAGGTAAAATATGCATGATAGGAAACGGGAAGATGGATCTTTCTCAAATAGGAAGGAAACCTAGGGCTAAAGAGAGTGGGAATTGAAGGAAAAGAGATAAAGAAAAGAGATTAGGATGTGTTACATACATGTACCAACACCACAAAAGGAATATAAACATTGTTATATAATGTGCATTAATAAAACAAGTAAAATGAAAGTTGTTAAAAATACAAAAAATGTTAAAAGTAAAAAGAAAGAACATGCTATCATTTGTCCTGTTTACAATGCTAAATTCATTTTCGAGAGCTAGTTATGATGCAAGGTGGAACAGCTTCCTGAGGCCTCTTGACAAAAAACTATTTGCCATCAAGGCTGATGCCAAAGTTGCTTCCATGAAGTACTAGTGGTTTGGCATTGCCACACAGTGGATTGCACCTGAGGTCTGCATAAATTGTATCTTCTACCTAAATAGAAATTAGACTCCTGGAGAATGGAGATGTATATGCAGGCATGGGGATTTAGGGGGCAAGGAGGAGAAGGAGAGAGGAGGACAGAAAAGGTAGCAGCACTCATGGTAAAGGAGTGTGACAATCTGCCTAGGCCATGTGGCTGACAACCCTCCTGACGCTGTTTTGACTTTTCTGTAGCTGCACAACCGGTGCATGCAGATGACTTTACATCTCATAGCAAAATGTGCGACGGCAACGTGCTAAGCAAATGCAAACAAAAATATGCTTCCCCCACTCCAAACAAATCTCTAACACATCGTAATGAAACCACGGCATGGCGAGAGACTGAGGCTGGAGACCGCCAGGAAACAGATTTGCTCATTGTTCAACCCTCTCTCCGAGGACTCATAATCATTTGGGGGGAGATCATCTTGGGTGGTGTTGGATTCATTGCTATTATTTAGACTAAGCAATGCATGCAAGCATTACCAATTCAAATCTCTCAACATTGATTATTCACATACTGTGATCCAGGGATAGGCAGATGCTAAACAAGGTACTGCAAAGCATACAGAGATGAAACTTGAGAAGCCTACCTTTCAGGAACTGTTTGTCTGCCTTTGCCCATGCACATCCCTTAGTCTAGGATGTGTTCCACCCCACAGAAATCCTTTCCATGCCTTCAGGACCAATTTAGGAGCATTTCTTATTTCCACAACTTCCTCCTAACTGTAAGAATTAGTGATTCTTTTTTCCAGCACTCTAACAACATGGTAAGTTGCACAATTGGTATTTGATAAAAATTCTTATACTGTCTTAATTTTTCTGTCTTCATTTTTCCTATGTCCCTGAAACTTTAGGACAGTAATTTTCTGAGTTTAGGGGAAATTTTAACAGGAACAAGAAGTCTAGTAGCAGGCTAAACCTCACACATGAGGCCCTCAATGAAGTTTATAAATTTGGGGTTCAGAATCTTTTAGCTAAACACAAATGTACAACTCCTATTGTCCTTCCTTGAAACACCTAACTAACTTGGAATAATGGCAAATAATCATACTACCTCTATCTCCAGGGTAGCATTGCATAGTGACAAAGAAGTTCTGATTTGGTGGCGATCAAATCTGGACTGTGCCATTTATTGAAATTGCCACTTTAGAAAGCTTGTCTATCATATTTGTGACTAGGTTTCCTAATCTTTTAAATAAGCATAATAATAAAACATACTTTCTAAGGTCAGTCTGAAGATGAAGTGAATTAATAAATGCGCATACTTGGAAAACTGAGTGGCACTTGATACATGCTCAAAAGATGCTAGGTTTTAGTTATTATTCTCCAAGTGAATTAATTCACACCTAAAACTCACTGTGGTGTTACACACTGTTCTTGTAATCAGATTTTTGTTTTGAATGCTTTGAGGCTGTGTCTTATAAAAGCACATAGCTGCTTTGAAGAGTGGTTCATTGGAGTTGGACCTGGAAACTTGAGCTTTAATACCTTTGCCACTCTTGCTCACCTTGCCTGTGAGAAGTTGCTCAATTTCCCTTATCTTATATTTTTTTTCAACTTAAAAAGAGAGATTATCATAGATTCTCTATTTTCCAGGCTATTGTAATGATGGAAGTAGTACTGTATTAAATGACATACGGAGGTGTAGAATATGAGTAGCAACCTTTGTAAATATTTGTTTCCTTCTTTTATTTTAAAAAGGCCTTCAGACCATAGGATCTAGAATCCAACACATCTGAGATGAGCCCCAACTATTTTGATAGTGTAGTATCTATGAAACACACACACACACACACACACACACACACACACACACACATGACCTAAATTGAACAGCCAAGTAGCTGAATCGTTGTAATATCTTTATAGGGTAGGATTATTAAGCTTTTCTTCTCCTCTCCCTCTCTCTACTCTTCCTTTCTGTCCTCTCTCCTGCCCAGTTCTTCCCTTCCCTTCCTTTCCCTTCCCTTCCCTTCCCTTCCCTTCCCTTCCCTTCCCTTCCCTTCCCTTCCCTTCCCTTCCCTTCCATCCTCTTTTCTTTTCCTTCTTGTGGTGCCCAGAATTAAACGAGTGGCTTCATGCATGCTAGGCCGACAGTCTTTTATCAAGCTATATCCCCAGTTTTTATGATCCTTTTCTAAAGTGAGAAAGCATAAAGGCTAATCCTTTATGTCTTCCTTCAGTTTTTCCATATGTGTATTTTGGTGACAACTCTGATTTTTGATGATCTGGTCATGTTCCCAACATTCAATGATACAGGGTTCTGCTGTTCCTCTGATTCTTCAGAGAATTTCTTTCTGTAGGACAGATCCTATGTGTTGTGTTTATATATTGAATAGACTGATCTCAGTTGGCCTACCCTCCTGCCACATGTCTACTGAGTTGTGTCTTTGGTAGTAGTAGTCACCTGTTTGTCATTCTGACAAAATAACCTGGGTCAGTAAATTGCTCAGTGATTAACAAAGGAGAAAATATTCATTTTGCAATTTTTGTAATTATTTTTATTTTTTTGTATCACGAATCAAACTCAGGACACTGAACTTCTCAGCCAGGTGCTTGTGCCACTGAACTATATCCTCAGCCCAAAAATATTTATTTTGTTTCCCAGTTTCAGACGTTTCAGTCCACGGTCAGCTGTTCCATTCCTTTTGAAAGCTGTAACATGGCAGAAACGTCATGGCAGAAGGATTTGGCAGGGGAAAGCTTTTCATCCTAGGTTGCTCCGGTAGCATAAAGAGATAAAGGGCTGCAAAGAGAGGAAGGGGCCAGGGACAACATACAGCCTTCGGAGGCACACCCCAGTGACCCGCTCTTCCAATCAAGTCCCTCCTTCTCCAAGAACAGAAGTTATGAGTATGAACTCATCAATGATTAACCTATCGATCAAGTTAGCACATTCACAGTCCAGTCATCTCTCCAGGTCCCACTTCTGAACACTGCAACATTGGGGATCAAGCTCTCAGTATATGGGGCTTTGGGGGACAGTACTTATTTGAACAATAATAAGCACTAAGAACTACTTGGACCATGCTATTGGAGACATTGCCTAGCACAGTCTGACAACCTTCTGTAAAGTCTACCTCTGCTACCAGACTGGAACAGCTTCTTGTGTTTCCTGACCCAAAATACCTACTAATTTATTTCTCTTCCACACTATTCCCGCCCAGCCCCTGAGGATCATATTGCTTACCAAGCACTGAACATGTTATAGTTCATGTGGACTGTTTCACTAAAACTTCACATCTTTCAGATGCTAGGGTTCTATTTTGTCTACCAGAAGTGACCAGAATCTTTTGAATACCTGTCTTTCTATGATTACAACTACATTTAGAAAAAGAGATTAACATGTAAAGGAGAGATGTATTAAGTTTGGGGAACCAATGACCATGGAAATGGCAAGACTAAGAAGTAATTCAACTTTGCATCTGGGCCTTTGGCTAGAATTTGCAGCGGGAGCTACATGCTGTGATGCCACCTCTTGGCTAATGAATAGATGGTGGGGGGACAGAGGAAATGATCAGCCAACACTGGCTGTTTATACAAAATCACCATGAAAACCCCTAATGGGGAGCAGATAACTAGTGTTATACAAAGTGTGTATTGAGTGACCAACTGTCTTCGTCTTTAGAGACTAAAACCCACATCGCTTGGTTAGAGGGCTGATTTGAGAGGTGGGGGAGAGATGTTACTGCTGTATAAATGGAGGAAGAGTGAGGAAGGCTAAGCAACAGAATGACAGCCAATAAGAAGTGACAAGGGGTGCGTGTCTCAGCATCCCACTAGAAGGTCCTTTGCCTAGCACTGGACAGAGACACTTCCACTAAGTCAGAGCACACAGGTCAGACGTTGACTCAACCAGTCCATGGCCTTTTGGCTGACCAGGGGGTGCCAATTAGGTCTAGTTGTTGTGGGGATGGGAGGAAAATTCCCCTCCAGTTCACTGACCCTTGAAGGGACTTTGTTAGCTTAGGGACCATGGGGGGTATTCTCTGTCTCCTGTTTCCTTAGTTAGTCCTGTGTGCAGTGCCTGGCTCTGCTCAGAGCCTCATATCCATCAGGTTTTTGAACTTTAAGATATTAACCAATGCCCTCAGGCCCCTCCACAAATTTTGAAAATTTCTCCACTTGTAATTTCACTAGGTATATCCTAAAGGAAGAAAACTAAAATAAAAATATTAGCTATTGACATAATGTCTGTTTTGTTATAGAAGCCGCATTTACCATGGTAAAGAGTGGCAAAGGCGAGCTCACTGCCCACCACCCACTGCTAGTCCCTTCCCTCTTACTTGGAATACAGGGAATTAATTCAGAAGAAACACATTAGATAAAGGTTGAAATCTAACATATCAGAGTTCATCCACAGCTCACAGCTGGTTTTAGATCCAAAAATCTCAGTACCTGTTAGGATTTTCAAATTGCCCTAAAATATCCACCAGCTTCCAAAGATCAAAATCTATGTACTTTTAAAAATAAATTAATAGAAACAGAAAATGCCAGCTGCCCTTTGCCAACAAGGGCATCATGAAAGAAACACACTTTCGTCTTTCCTCTCTGTATCCAGGAACTTCAACTGCTACTGTGCTACATCAGGTATGTAATGAAAGACAAATGACAAGGAATCTCAATAGGAGAGGGGCGCTGAGTAACTACAGTTTTTATGTTCGGGCAAGCCTGAGAGAGAAAAGAAGCATTGTACCTAGGATTAACAGAACTGCAGGATTTCATTAATGACAGCCCAGCTTTTTAGCAAAATGAAGATAGGGCAGTAAAAGAGAAAATGGCTAGAATGTGCTCAGTTAATTGGAAATGTATATTCTCTTTGGGCAGTGTGTGTGTGTGTGTGTGTGTGTGTGTGTGTGTGTGTGTGTAGAGGTGGGGGCTGGGGAGCACTTAGGGAGATGCATGGAGAGGCTGGCAAGCAAAACTGGACCCAGGACGCCCCAGATTGGGCCCTAGCAGCAGGACAGTTAAAGGGTCTTTTCTTGTTGATAGGAACGTCCAGTGCCCAGACCCCACCCTCCCCCACTCCCTTTTAATTCACTGGCTACGTAGGGGCTTCTTTGATGGAGGCTTTGAAGTCGGTGGCTTTGAGATTACTCTTCCTCTGTGACCTTGACCACCAGCCATGAGGTTAGGGGGGAAGGGAAGGGGAGGAGGCAGGCGATGGAGCTGGCAAAAGAGAAGGAGGGAAAGGGGAGGGGAGAGGAAGGCCTCCCTAAGACATTTCTGCAGCATTCCACGACTTTTCTGATCACTCTGCAAAGTTGAAATATGATTGCAGCCCTTGCACCGGGAAGGAAAGAAACCATTTAAATGAAAAATTAGCTGCCTTAGCAGGTCAAGCACATAGTTACATTAATGTCGTGTAGAACAATAAATCAACTTCGATCTCCAA
This sequence comes from Ctenomys sociabilis, assembly GCA_004027165.1. Classification (NCBI taxonomy): domain Eukaryota; kingdom Metazoa; phylum Chordata; class Mammalia; order Rodentia; family Ctenomyidae; genus Ctenomys; species Ctenomys sociabilis. Next base: position 14,010 of record PVKA01020868.1, on the reverse strand, counting down.
TTGAAAAAATGCTAATTTAGCTCAGCGATTCACTGATTGTACTTTCCTCTGATAGAAATCTTTTCTTTTATTTAATGCGAAGCCGTGATTTGACAGCCTCCACTAATGGTGCTCGCAGACTCTCAGCATTTCAGTGGAATTCTGATCATGGTTTTAATATTCCGTGCAGCTCTGCCCCCTCTGATTTCACGCTCACACATTAACGAGAGCTGACACTGGAGATTAGACGCAGACAGCTGGAATGCCAGGTCTTTGTTGCAGCATGGACAGGAGCCAACATCGTTCAACCACAGCCAAGAGGGACCTGGGAAAGTCTTCTTAAGAAGGAGGGGAAGGCGAGGTGGGGGCTTGAGGGAGAGTGGGAGCGGGGGATGGGAGCAGGGAGAGGCAGGCTAGGTAGTTTCTGCAGGCAGAGGAAAATGGATATTCTCAGAAACCTTTTTGTCTCTGGGATTCACATTTGCATCAATCCTGATTTGTTTAGAGGAAGTGGATCCTTACAGGGAAATCCCAAATTGGTTGCAGTGTTTTTCTGTAAACTCTGAAAATACAAGTGGAATGCAGGAGAATGAATGAAAATGGGTCGTTGCTTCAGCCTCTCCCGGGCTTGTCTGAGAAACAATGGTGATTAGGAGCTGGAGGAAGAGTGCTTACAGAAGGAAACGGGCTCTCCCCTTTGCCTTAAAAAAAATCACTTAGTTCCAAGTGAATAGATGGGGAAATAAAACTAGATTTATGGGCCAAAGCTGCCTGTGTGACTAGTGACTAGCTAGGCAAGAAAGGAAGCCCTATAGCCTAACTGCCTTGATCCTAATAAATTGTTTCCTGATACCAGAAATCAAATAAATATCCACAGTTTCATCTGCATCAAGAAGCAACTAGGGCTCAGCCAGGCCCTGCGTGGCAAAGCACAGGAAGGGCACTTCTCCATCCACAGCTCAATTTTCTCCAAAAGCAAATGACAGATGATCAAAGTTGCAAAGACAGCACATTAATACTATGTCAAAAAAAAAAGCTTGTTTCTGCTCCTGGAGGAAACCAATTGAGTAGAAAAAACAAATGTCCTTCTTGCTAACTGTATCATTAATAATAATTGTAGTTTGCATTTTTATAGGATACCAGGATTCTGGAGGCCTTCATAAATATTCATAGCAGAAACCTGAATGAGAGTAATGGATTTACCCATTCTTGGGGCCCAGATAGAGAGACTGAGGCTCCAGACATCACCGGGGCTTACCTGGTATGAAATAGCAAACAAGCTGCAAAGCCCTGTGCTGTAGCCAGCGCAAAGCCACTCTGGGGCTTTCTCTGAGACTCATTGCTTGGCCTTATGAAAATGGTTTTTGTTTGGCAATGACAAACTGTAAGAGCCGAACCGCCTGTGTCACCTGGCTACTTGCTATGCCTCCTTGTGTTGGTTGGACCAGTCATTGACCTAGATCTACTCTTTCAGCTAGTGTTACTGTGAATTGAAAACAGCAACATTTTCATGGGAAATAAATATGAGTTAGAAATATGCATGTGTATAGGTACGTGACATATATATCACCTGTGTATATATTTTATCATATTTTAGTAAAAATCCAAAGTTCTTATCACAGTGATCAGGAGCATGGCTCATATGACAGCATGATTCAGAGTAATAAAGATCAAGCCAAATAAATATACCCACGACTCTCCATTCTCTTACTGATTTTCTGACCTTCACAAGGCACTCAGCTTTTCTTTAAACCTCAGTGTTCTTGCCTATAAAATGAAGATTGAAATGAAACACTCCTTAGCACAGGGCCTGCCCGGATAGTGAACACTGGTTAAATGCCAACTATTATTGGCAGTGTTGTTTTCATGTAGTTGTTGGGAGAATTCAATGGAAATCCACATGAACAAGCACAGCAATAACGTTGTTGCTTTATGCTGACCAGTGAAGTACTGATTACTACCTATTATGTAATGCACCAGAATGCATAACTCTATAGCATAGATATTGTTTTGAAAGGAGTCTTCTTAATAGATTTATGCTTACTTCTAAGAGCAAAAAAGTTGTCGAAGCATTCTTGATCATTCTTGGAACTGTTGGTTTTTTTCTTTTTTTTTAGAACTATTTGTGCACAGTTCCCAGGTGACACATCTTATCCTTGCAGGGGTGGATTTGTTGTTGAAAGCTAGTAAAAGTTGCCCTAAGGCATCATCCAATCCGTGATGGGCATTCAAGTTGGGAAACATTGTTTGGGAAATAAGTGTCCAGTGTAAAGAAATTAGATTTTTTGTGTGTGTGGCATAAAAAGTAAATATGATCCAGTTCTATAAAAGGCTCCTTGGGCAAATGCAACCATTTGAGAACATGTACCCAATTTGCTAAGGAGAATTCTTAGAAGGGATCTGAGATCCTGATACATCTATAGGAGAAGCTCATTGTTTTCCCTGGTCACAGTATGTAACAGCCTTCTCTGAAATATCCTATACCCCATCTCAAAGAAAAAGACCTCCCATATGTTCTTCAGATTATATACAATCTGAGGTTCACTTCTCTTGACTTTGTGCTGTTGGTTCATGTGCATCCTTTATGCAGTGAGTGTTCATATTTTGAAATTGACTGCACACTTTTCAGGCTTCTGATATTTACTAAAAATTAGAGTTTACTAGGCCAAGGTCCTGCACTTGGGGCCTTCCCAGTCCAAGAGAGAAGTGTGATACAGAGTTATATACTATGCTAGGACGCACTGAGGTGCATCTGATTCTGGAGACCCTAAACATCATCTCAAGTATGTGAACTTGATCTCTAGAGTTGAGAGAGGCCTTTGACACCCCTTTGACAGCAGGGGCTGTACATATTCCATTTGGCCTTGCTATTTGATTCCATCCACCCTATTCCTGGCCTACCTATCCTATGAACTCACCAAGTTGTATACATACTCCCTGCTGTACCCCTGGGTAGAGCTGAAGTGCGAGTTCTCCTTTTGCTCAATCAGGCTCTTTTAGTTTGTTTGGTAGAGGGAGGAGACCTTGCCAGTGCTCCCTCCAGGAAGATTTAGGAAGAGTGATTTATTACAGTTTCAATTATACCTATCTGGGTTTGGCTTACATGGTTTTAACTTACAATATCTGTGTCTGTTCCAGGAGCTGTCAACCATGGCAGGCTTCCAGTGGTCCCAGGTAGCATCCCCCACAGTCACATTACTTACAATTGATAATAAATGGCTTTGACCAGAGGGGAGAGTACATTTGCTGACTAGAATGCTTAAGTGCCTAAAGATGTGGGAAGCTACTTCTGGTGGTTAGATAGAATTGATCATGCTGATAGCAATATTGCACACATAGAATCTGTTGGGAGACGGGAAGCCTGGGTAGCTTTATTCATACCTCAGTGTTTTGCCTCTGTGACACAGAGGCAGGAGTACCATTTATGCCAACATACTGTCATTGAAACAGATTCATTTGTTCAGTGTAAATGTGCAGAGGAAATATACCCTGAGTTTGTGTCTCCTTCTCTCCAAGCAAAGAGCACCCAGCTGCTTCTAGTTATCATAAGGAAGCCTAGCCATATCTACTTGGATCTCAGTTACTTAATGACTAAAGAGGTGTTTTCGCCATTCTGAATACTATTCTAAACATCCCTTATCAGAGTGATTTCCAATTTCAATATTTCACCAGATGCAATTTTTAGGAATGTTACTAGTATAACATTGGTAGAGGATTTGCCAAACTTTGAAGGTAATTTTTAGTTGGAAAAGAATGAGGGAGCTATTTCTATAATGTCACTTTCATCTCCTTCCCAGGAGCTTTCTATAGTAGGAGGGAAAAGATTGTGTATCAGGAATTAGAGAAGTCTCTGAATAATCCCCCAGAGAGAATGTCATGTATGCTAATTTATGTTAATGTCATGTGTGTTCCCAATGGAAAAAAGGTTGAGAACTACTACGCTGGAAAATGACATTTGATGTAAACACAGGCATATCATATATGCAATTCAAATGGAGCCTAGTTATTGTGAGATGAAGAAAGACTACATAATCATTTAGGCTTTTGGTAACAGTTTCAACTGAGTCTGCTATTGCATTCTAAGGAGTAGGCTATGTGCAAAGGAGCCTGCTCATTTGTCCCATCCTGTTTAATTCTAGCTACCTTCAATAAGCCCATGCATTTCTCCATCACTTCAGTTCATATTTGTTACAGGTAGCTCTAAAATGTTCCCCCAAATTTTCAAAAGTATATGGAAGGGAGTTGGATCATGGGGGCACTGGAGCTAACTTATGGTTAGGAGGTGGAGCCTGAAAGGCAGAGGCAGAATGTAGTGGAGCTTGAACTGAAAGGTCGAGTGCATCTCCTGCCCAGGCTCCTCCCTTCTCCTCTGCTTCAGGCCTCTAGGATGTACTTTCCTCTCCTATGCTCTCCTGCTATGCTCTTTTTGCCTTGGAGCCAGCTGACTCTGGACTTCAACCTCTCCAAGCCATCTGCACAAACAAATCTCTTCTCTAAGTTGTGGGTACTGGGTGCACCATTCCAGCAATGAGAAAGTGACTTTGACAATCTAAGAGCAAATTCTGGGACTTTAAGGGTCTACAGTAGAAATCATGGAGCTAAGAATGTGGGGAAACAGTATTTGGAACATCTACTATATTCTGGCAGCACGTTTGGCATATCTATGTGTATATAATCATATATAGTATATAATTTAATTCTTAAAATTATTCTATAAGGCTTAAACCTCATTGTATAAAACAGAATTGTGAAGCATAATGGCCACTTAGGAGCAAAAATCTTATAAACAAGGGTGGAATAATTTGAATCCAGAGTGTCCAAACTCTTTGAAGTCTTACTTCTTTCCTAGGTGTGTGGTCACTGGACATGATAGAGACTACTCATTTTGAGTAGTGCCCCAGTAAGATACTAGGACAGTCATTGGACAAAACCTAAAATCTGAAACCCTAGGACCAATTAGAAGAATAGGAGCCAAGCAGGGTTCATTAGGACAGCATCTAATGGAATGCATAGGTCAAACCAGATAAAACTGCCAATATTTGACTATTTATAAAAATAGAAATTTTGTGTGGCTCAACCTTGTAAATGTAGCCAATAAAAGCATATTATTATATTTTTCTTGCATGTGGGATTTAAATGAAAATTATTAAAATAGAAATAAAAAGAGTCATACTTTGGCTCCAGAAGTTATGCATTCTATGCTTCTGAGATACCTGAACATGGCAGCCCAGCTTAAGAGTCACAGTGTCCATAGAGATAAGGATTTATGGTGAGAAAGAAGGGAAAAGATAACCTCTCTGAAGTTCCCACAGGACATGAGATATGAAGCAAAGACCTATGTAACTAAAGGCACTACCTAGATCTCAGCCCCCTGTTCTTCTAAGGCAGTGGTCCACTGTTACGGATTGAATTGTTTTTCTCCAAAACATGTGCTGAATGAATGCCTACCTCCCTTACCTTGAAAATGATCCTTTTTTTTTTAACAATAAGTTTGTTACACATATAATTAGTTAAGATGAGGCCACACACAGTATGATTTTGTCCTTAAAAATCAGGGAGTCATAGAGACAACAGGGCGAGGACAATCATGTGACGACACAGGTGGGAATGTCAGAGCTTGCCAGGCAAGCCAAAAGGTAAGGCAGCATCTCCCCTGCAGGCCTCAGAGGGAGCGGGGATCTCTTGTTGTCCTCTCAGATTGAATCCTCTTGCTTCCAGAACTGTGAAATAATGAATTTCTGTTGTTGGAAGCCACGTAATCTGTGGCACTTTGGAACAGAAGCCATGGGTAAAAGGTTTTAAAATCCCCACCTATCCCATTCTCTTACCTTCAGTCAATGTGATAAAGGAAATACAGTTGTCATCTAAAAGGATGAGTCATATAATACAGCTCACTAAACTGAGTCATTTTCAGAGTGTTCTGAAAGGTGTAATTTTTTCATCTCTTGAACTTTAAATTTGGGGGCCACATATGTAGACTGCTTCCTCTTGAGTAGGAGATTTTTGCTTTTTTTCTTCACTTGACGATAGTCAACCTATGTGTTAGACTGACTCTGAGCCCAAGCCATGGTCTAGCAAATTCTGAACACAGGCTGCTGTCCAGTGAACAAGGTATGAGGTATTGATGAGGTTTTCTCTGGTGCTCATGACTGGCCTTCTATACCAGCAATTAATGTGAGTTATGTAAAATTGTACATGTCATGGGAGAGGCACAGTATTCCATGCTGTTATTATCATTGGCAACTAATATAGGATTCATTTATCAGTTTAGCTGATCATTAGGCAAGCCCAGATCCAATTGTCATGAATAGATTCACATAGTATTTACTGAGGTTCTGCCATATATACCAGACATTAGTCCAAAGACTTTTTGCATTATCTTACTGACAGTGCACTACAATTTTAACACATGGTTATCTCTGTTCAAAAATGAGGTTCAGTAAATTTGAACAGCCTGCCAAGAGCCACCACTAAGAAAGTGAATGTGATCTCCAGATCCAGTTCTTGTGATGCTAAGATGAGAAATGAGGAGAAAAGGGAACAACTCTCTGGAAAGTGACAATGCATCAAGAGTCCTGGGTCAGAGGAGTGGCACTTCAAAACTGTTGGGCGCCAGACCAGAGTCTAGAGAAGCTGCGAGATTGAATTTCATTACAGGTGTGAACTTTCAGGACCTGTCACCCTGCAATGTCTCTTACTGACCTTGTGCTCCTGGGATAAAAACTGAGTGTCTCTGAGCCTCATCTCAAACCAGCTAGGGGCATAAGGATATCTTCTTTCTTATGTGCTCAGAGCTGCAATGTATATACAAGTATGTTGCAGATGTTAGCTAATCAATACACTAGCTTTCTGTGCTCTTATCCAATCATATTTTGGGCTGACTCTGAGCTAAAGTCGTATCTTTCTGAGAAATTCCACTTACCTGAGGGTGTGTTTAGGGTTGTTACAAAATTATTTTTTCAAAAATAACCCTTATAATTTTGAAAATAGTGAAGAAAACATTTTCAGAAGAATAGCAGTGATTCATGTATATAGCAATTGAATAATGTTTAGAGCTTATCATGTATATAGACTGAGAAGGTCTGGGAGACAGGATGAGAAGACAACTCCTGCTCTGGAGAAGGAATGAATGTAGATCTTTGTTGTCAAAGATAATTTCTAGTTTAATAGTCACTGATATATATATATTCCTATGAATGCATAATATATACTCCTGTGTCTTAACTATTTTCCACAGGGTTCTTACATGGTAACTTTCCTAAAACACCCTCATGGCTTGATTTTTAATTTGATAAAGCCTCTAATCAGATATCATTTCCTCAGAAAGGATTGTTGGATTACTTTATCTATAATGGTCTCGGTCTTCACACTATACTTTGCCTTTTTCTTTCCTTACCATGCAAATAGTCTTAGAATGATCATTATGTAACTTTATGTCATAGACTTATTTACTTGTTTGTGAATTATCTATTTTCTGTATATTTCTTAGCCATAGCCTGGCTTCCAAAATAGCGACAACAATGAAGGGCAAGCCTATGTTTTATTTCTGTGTCCTCTCTTCTGTTCCCTTGATGTGCATGTCTATTTTTGTGCCAGAACCAGGCTGTTTGTGTTACTACAGCTTTGTAAAAGAACTAGATATCTGGTATCCTGATGCCTTTGAACTAAGGTGCCAACAATGTATTTTGGAAAAACAACGCTCCTTCACAAATGGTGCTGGGAAGTGAATATCCACTTGGGTCTTTACGTCTCACCCTGCGTAAAATTCAGTTCTAGTTCTTCCTTCCCTTTGAACAGTCTCTGTCCCTTTCACAATGTCTATTGTACCTTTCAGGTTTCAGGATGAGGGAAGGAGAAAAGAAATAAACAAGTAAGGGAAAAATATTTACAAGCACAGGATAGTATGGATAATTGTGCTGCTGATTTCTAGGTTTCTACTGAAAGGAGCAGTTAATGCTTACATTTCATTTTCTTTTTAATTTTTTGACCAAATTTGCATTCCAAAAGCACAGGAGACAATAACTAGAATTAACAAACGGGACCACATCAAATCAAAAAGTAATTCACAGCAAGAGAAGCAACAGAATTGAGACAATCTACAGAATGCAAGAAAGTCTTTGATAGCTACTCATTCAACATAGCATTGATCAGGATTCTAGAATATATAAAAATTAAAAATTTTAGCACCCAACATTCAAAGACCGAATATACAGAGGGCCAAAGAATTGTACATACATTTGTTTAAAGAGGTACAAATGGTCAATAACTATATGGAAAAATGTTCAACACTTCTAGCAATGGAGATATGCAAGCCAAAACTCCCGTGAGATTCCATCTCGTCTCACTGAGAATGGCTATCATCAAGAATACAAAAACAATAAATGCTGGTGTTGATATGGGAAAAGAGGAACCCTCTACACTGCTTGTATGGAAGTAAATTAGTACAGTCTCTGTTGAATCAATATGATGCACTGCTTAGGCAAATGCAGGGACCAGGGTTAGACCCCAGGCACCAAATGTGGCCCTGCCCCCGTGCACACTTGAGCCAGCCATCAAATCTGGGCATGATGGCACACACTTGTAACCCCAGCACTGGGGAGGCTAAAAACAGGATGATCACTATGAGTCTGAGATGTACAGTGAGACCTGTACCAAGTACATTAGAGAGAGAGACAGACAGACAGACAGACAGTCAGATGGGCAAACAGAGATGAGAGAACAGGACAGGTAACAGGGGCCATGAATTTGTTCAAAATGCATTATACATAGTGAAATCCTCTCTAAGAATGTGGAAGACCAGGAAAAGTAGTCAGATGACGGGGTGACTGGGGGAAATAATTAACATATGTCGTGTGCATGTACACATCTTCCAAGATGAAACTCATCAACTATATAAGCCACATACACTCATTAAAAATGTGAGAACTAAGCAGAGGTTTTAAAAAAGCCTTAGTTTTGTTCTCTGCTGTGTCCAAGACCCAGAAGAGTGCCAGACCTTTTGGAACTGCTACACAAGAAGTGTTCATTTCTGACTGAAGGGTGCCATGGGGAACATGGCTATGGACTATATTAGAAATCACATAGTTTCCATTGGTACAAAATATTTGCTTGAAAAACTTTACTCAGCACTACTTATTTTATATTCCTTTCCATCTGTGGCCAACACATGGAGAATTTTCTTTTTGTAGTAAGGATTTCTCTGCCTCTTTTGCCTCCCCACTCTCCTGAGAACATGACCATGTGTCCCCTAGCAGGACGTGCATTCCAGAGTCCCCTTGCAGATGAACAGCTTCTCTTCACTTAAAGTTTCAGCTTCCAGGTTTCTTCAGAGGCAATCTACATACAGTCTTGCCAAGTGGCCTGGGGTCATAGCACCCCTAAATTCCTCACTGATGACTATAAATGCACCAAGAAAGGAAAAGTGAATAGTTCATGTGTCTTGACTTAAAAGTGACCTGCCCTGAACTGATATCCTTCCCTGCTGTTCTTATCTCTCATTAGAATGACTCAGGAGTGTGGTGTAAGTAGCCAGAGGTGGCGAATTGGCTGGGCTGATAGACCAAGCGTCTCTCTGTCTGTCTGTGTCTGTGATTGCACCTGTCTCTGTCTCTGTCTGTCTCTGTGTCTCTGTCTCTATTTTGTCTGTCTCTGTCTCTGTGTCTGTCTTTGTGTCTGTCTCTATCTCTGTCTGTCTCTGTCTTTCTGTCTCTATTTCTCTCTCCCCCCTCTCCTCTTTCCCCTCTTTCCTTTTCCCTCCTTTCTTTCTCTCTCTCTCCCCCTTCTCCTTCCTCTCTTTCTTCTCCCCTCCTCTCTCTCTCTCTCTGTCTCTCTCTCTCCTCCTCCCTCCTCTCTCTTGCCACTTCTTTCCTCTCCTCTCTGCCTCTCTTCCCTCTGTTTCTGTGTAGGGAACCCTGTTAGGAGACATGTTTAGTGGTCACCAAGAAAGTAATTAGGGCCAGAATTGCAAAACACCAACACTGCTTTATAGTCGAATGCTGGTACTGTGGATTTTTAAATTTGTATTAACATACTGAATTAGATCAGGTTTCTTTGGTTTTTAAGGTTTAGGATTTTCATATATATAATTCAGGGTAATCCATAGTATCATTATACTATTGGAGGTAATCACTACCACTACATTTATTTAATTTTTCCCAGAAGTTATGTCTATATAAACATCCATATGTATCTAATATTCCCTTTTCCTCTACAAATGGTAGCAGACATTATTCCTCACATAATAACTACTCAACTTATCTTTCACATCTTCAGTATATATGGATGATTCCATTTAAAAATCACTACCTCATATGCAGTTCATTGCTGTGTCCTATTTTAGTTTACCAAGCCCTTCTCAAAGGATATTTAACTTGTTTCAAAATTTTGTCATTGTAAAGAATGTGATAAATTGAGGGCTGGCCAGATAGCTCAGTGGATTAAAGCAGGTGCTTAGGCAGACACAGGGGTCCGAGGTTCGATACCCCTCATGCCCTGCCAGCTCCACCCCTGGGGCACCTGAGATGGTGAATGACACTAGACGTGGTGATGCTCGCCTATAATCCCAGCACTTGGGAGGCTGAAAATAGGAGAATCACTAGGAATCCTATCTGTGTAACAAGACGCTGTAGATCCTGCACTAAATTTTAAAAAATGTAATAAATCACTTCACACATGTATTAGTATATCACCAGGATAGCTTCCTAGAGGTGGAATTTCTGGCCAAAATATATGTACTTTTTACATTTGCAAGGATCATCACAAATATTTGATAATACACTTCACAACTCAAAGGAATAAAGTGTTGTTTCCTCAGATGCTCACCAAATTGCACACCTGTGAGTACCTAAGAGGCCCATATGTCATCGTATGGTTTTCGCTTGCATGTCCCTTATATATTTAAATGCTCCTCATATTTTTGTGTATTTCAATTCATGCTTTAGTCTATTATTGTACTTGGCATTAGTCATCTGATATATAAAAAGGAAATACATAATAATAGAACTAGTTCCTTATTTTATTAATCTTTAAATTTTATTCATATTCAATTCTATGCTACCAAAATGTATTTAAACTAACTGCTTCTCCATTGTGACATTATTCCAAATATCTTATTCCCTTATAATTTCAAATGTTATGTTTTTCCTGAAATATCTTTAAAATCAGTTTTATGAATAAATATGTAATTAATTGGCATTTAGAAGGCATAAAAAATAATAAACGTTTATGTGCCCATCACTTGGTTTGACTAAAGCTGAAAATCCTCTCTTACCTCCTTATCATGCATGGTTTTCCCAAATCCCCCTTGTGGGCACTTAATGTTCATCTTTCCTAAACATTTCTCATTGCTTCCTGTTTTTGATCTCTACATATCATTCTGTAGCTTGTTTTTGTTTCCTAAGATATCTATGAGGATACATCCATACCAACATGCATACTTCATGTTTATTCATTGCTTGAAATGATTTATTTCATAATTAATTTGCATGAATTTCTGGAAATGGACATTTAAGATATTCCTCCCCTCCTTTTTTTTTTTTTTGGTACCAGGGATTGAACTCAGGACTTTGAGTTTGCCAGGAAGGTGCCATTCCAGTGAGCTCTATCTCTGACCCCCTTTTCCTTTTCTTCTATTAGAAACAATGAGTTGAGGGAGGTTCTTGTTCAGATCTCCTTGTAAAGCAAAGTCTCTCTGGGCAGAGAGCTGAAGTATCCTGGGATAATTCATGCCGTAATATATTAGCTGGTACCAAGTTTTTTGAAGATGATATGCTTCCAGATGGGCCAAAGCTTCCTGTGCTTCTCATCTTAAGTCTCACTTGCTATCATGAAGCTTTCACATTTTGCCAAACTGAGAAAGTATGAAAGAATATGTCATTAAACTTCAATCTCCAAAATATTAGCTTGAGAATCTCTCTTTTCTTTTTGCTTTACTTTTCTTCTCTGGTTTCTCTTGCTTTCTCTCTCTCTCTCTCTCTGTCTCCTTGTACATACTGGCATGCATGTTACCATTGAGCTATATCCCAGGCCTATTTTTCATGGACTCATAAACCATCTAGATTTTCTTTATACTTGAGGCTATGAATTGTTTATTGATAGGTTTTGTAGGCCACGTCCACCCTACCTCTTTTTTCATGAATAAAATTGTATTGGCACATAGCTATACTCATGTGTTTCTACATTATTTGGAGCTGCGTTCTCAGATTAGCAGCAGCATTGATTCACCGGAAGAGAGACTAGGGATTTAACTTTTTCTCTTTAATTCCACTGTATTTGAAAAGTATCTTTTATAAGAATGTCATTTCATTGATTTTAAATATAATTATACACCATATACCATGATAGGGAAGTGTATGATATGGTACACAATGGTATTAGATTGGTTAATGAGTCTCCCATTAGTACTTGGAGCTTAGTTCTTCAGTACTTAGAGCTTAGTTCTCCTTCCCTTGAGTGTGAGCTCAATGTAATATCTCACTGCATGATGGCATGCCATCTCACACACTAGGTTGTACAAGGCGCTGTGGCTTCCTGCTTGCTTAGGCTTCCTTTTGAATTACTTGTTCTGGGATAAGTCAGCTGCTGTGTTGCAAGGACTCTCGGATAACCCCATGGAGAAGTCCATGTGGCCAACAGCCTGGGAGAACTGAGGCACACTGCCACCAGCCACATGAGCGCACCATCTCAGATGAATGTCCTCCAGCTCTTGACAACCCCGAGATGCCTGTGGAGATGCCCAACATCTGGGCTGGAGCCTCACGAGGGATCTTAAGTAAGCACCACCCAGCCAAACTGTTCTCGGAACCAGAAACTATGGGAGACAGTATGTATTTGTTGTGCTAAATAGACTAAGCTGTTTAGTCTATTTAGTTTGTAAAGAATTATTAGCTTCAACTGGGTTCCTTATATAGGACAAAATTTACTTCTCACAGTGTAGAGGCTTGGAGGTAGGAAATCAGATATAATGCGAGGTGAGGGCCTGCTTTCTGGTTCACAGATGGCCCCATGTCTCTCTGTCCTCTTGTGGTAGGAGTGCCACGGCAACACTGTGAAGCTTCTTTTACAAGATGTTAGCTTTGTTCATGAAGCTTCGGCATTGACTTAATCACTTCCCAAATAGCTCACCTGCAAAACACTGGGGTTTCAGTTTCTTTTTTTTTTTTAAATTTATTTTTTATTTTATTGAAGTACAAATATCAATCAGACAGTTTTAGGACACCTTAACAAGACAGATTCGATAAATTAATACATTGCAAACTGTTTTCATACTGTTTTGGTATCGTACAAGGTGCATACATGATATTATACTTACAGACATTATTATAGCAGATGTCTCTTATCAGTAAATTAAGAGTGTAGCTGCTTAATCTTATTTTTTATACCTGAATTATATCAAAAATTCAATAATTATTTTCCTAGTGGATTACCATAGTACTAGAAGCCGACATAATATCCTGTCCAACCACCATTAGTGCAGATCTTGCCTCTCATTGGATTATGTAGAAGCACAGCGTTATCTATCCCAACTGTACTGTCTATACACACACATCATGATTTTTTCTTTCCATACCCTTTCCTTTGTCTACACCTGTCAAAGGTGGGCACTCCATTGTCATTCAACTAACTTAGGTGCTTGAACTCAACAACACAATCCAACCTTCTGGATGGTTAACAACCTAAGTTTACAAATCAGAGTTGGAGAAATAGAAAAGCCACAAGGCCAGCCAACATTTTGGCTCTAGCCTTTCAAGGTCAGCGAAGACTCAGGACATAGGAGAATCTGTACTGCAACATCATGAAACTCAGTTGAGCTCCAAATTTTCTGAACAAGGAGGTTATGGAGCCACAGAGGAAAGAGATTGAAGTTCTATAGTGTGCCTGGGGAGAGTCACATGGAGAGAAAACTTTCTCTCAGGCTCTCACAGAGAGCAAACTGGTCAAGCATTGGCCATGACTCATCCACATGGATGACACAGACAAAGGATCTACAGAATAAGGTACAGGACTACAAGATAAACCCTGAGGGGACTTCAC
>PVKA01020867.1:0-39596 GCA_004027165.1 Ctenomys sociabilis | reverse complement strand
AAATATACTATAGTTAAGTGGAAAATTTTGCATGAAAAGACACATCACCAATGATAGATAAATTGACACTCATCTATATTTATCATTTATTTCTTCCTCTACTTTATTTCAAGATACTTATAAGTAGTTTTTGAAGTTCCTAGGTTTATTTAAAATTATAATCCCCAAAATTAATTTAAAAGTAAAGTTCCTCTTTCTTTGTAACAAAAAACAGACAAGAAAATATTTAATGTACATGTTTGCCTTTTAATAACAATACAAATCTACCATGCTTCTTCTACTTGTTCAGATTGTTAAGTCATGTAAATGTTTACTTTGTTCCTCATGGCAAGAGTACAATGTGAGATTTTCCCTTTTCACAAATTTTAAGTTTGCAATGCAGTGTGATTAAATAAAAGGACAATGTTGTATAGCAAATCTTCAAAACTTGAACACAGGGTCAGCAAGCTAGCTCAGTGGACTAAGCACTTGCTTAGGCAAGAACACACACTGGGTTTGTTCCTTGATAACACATACTGCACTGGCCCTGCCCCCAGGTGCACACCCATAGTCCCAGCACTGGGAAGGCCAAAAAACAGGCGAATCACTACAAGTCCAAGCTGCATAGTGAAATCTTGAACCACATACATTAAAAAAAACAACTTAAACAGATTTTTCAAATTTGAAACATTGTGCCTGCAAATTAGTAACTCCTTATATTATTTCTAACTCCCACCAAATCTCTGCTGTAGTGTCTGACCTTATGAGCTGACTCATTTAGATAACTCATACAGACGACTCATACACGGTTTGTCCTTCTGTGTCAGGATTATTTAACATTAAGTCTCCAAGGTTCTAAAAGTCCACATACTACACAGAATTTTCTTCTGCTTACAACTGAAAAGCATTTCAGTATATGTATGCATTGCATTTTTATTCATTCACATGTGGATAGGAATTTAGGTTATTTCCATATCTTCACTACTGTGAAGTAGTGAAGTACAGTAGGGAAAATATCTTTTTAAGATACAAATTTTAATTCTTTTGAATATGAACATCAA
Organism: Ctenomys sociabilis; assembly: GCA_004027165.1. Lineage (NCBI taxonomy): Eukaryota > Metazoa > Chordata > Mammalia > Rodentia > Ctenomyidae > Ctenomys > Ctenomys sociabilis. The sequence continues at coordinate 38,556 of PVKA01020867.1, read as the reverse complement.
GAGAAATTATTGGGTCATATGTCTCTATTTTTAATTTTTAATGGTGCATACACTTTTGCAAAGTTCATTCAATATTTTACATTTCCATCAATAGATAAGAAAAGTTCAGATTTTTTCATGTCCTCACTAATGTGTACATATTTATGAGCATTATAATAGCCACTGTATCATTCAGGGAGTGGCATCCTGTTATAGTTTTAATTTTCATTTCTCTGATGACTAATGATATTATTTTTTAATATTCCTGTTGCTTAGACAAATTTTTGTTCTTTTTTTTTATTGAAGAACAAATAGCAATCAGAGTTTTACATCAAAGTAACAGGACAGATTCAATAACTAATACATTGAAAATTGTTTTTGTAATGATTTGTTATCATACAAGGTGCATACATGATATTCTAATAACAGACACTATTGTAGCAGATATCTCTAAATGAATTAAGAGAATGTAACTATATATTTAGTTTTTAAAGCTGAATTATAGCACAGTTTCAATAACTAATACTTACTACCTTATTATCTTCCTAGTGCTTGTCCATAGTACTAGAAGCAGGACATAATATCATGTCCAACCACTGTTAGTGCAAATTTGCTTCTCATAGAATTATGCAGAAGTACTGCATATTAACCCAAACTGTACTGTTTATGCAAACAGAAAGGGTCTTCTTTGTATCCCCCATTTTTTGTCTAGACCTGTCAAATATGGGCACTCCATTGTCATTAAACCATTACAGGTGCCTGAACTCGGTGACACAGTCAAACACACTCCAGCAGCTCACAAAAACAGTGACTTATCTGAAGAAGTTGTTGACGATAGCCATTTACAGCTCAACTTATTATTATGGCCCAACATTATATACTTATTTTTATGTTTTTCTGCTGGATGGTTAAGACTGAGATAAAGTAAGACCTATATAACAAAAAGTGAAACTTTTGTATCTTATGAGGTCAGTCAACTCCCCACAGGGTTTATCATATAACCCTGTACCTCACTCTGTAGATCCTTTGTCTGTGTCACACATGTGGATGAGTCACTGCCATTGCTTGACCAGTTTGCTCTCTATGAGAGACCGAGAGAAAGTTTTCTCTCCATGTGACTATCCCCAAGCACACTTAGATCATCAATCTCCTTCCTCTGTGGCTCTATAATCTCCTTGATCAGAAGGGGCACAACTGAGTTTCATGGTGTTACAACACAGGTTCTCACATGTTCTGAGTCTGTGATAACCTTGAAAGGCTAGGGCCAAAATATTGGCTGACCTTGTGGCCCTTCTATTTCTCCAATTTTTGATCTGTGAACTTAAGTTGTTAACTATTCAGAAGAAAAGCTGATTAGTACCCTGCAGCATATGCCATTCAGTTTGCCCTATCTGACCAAATTCTTTTTAGTTGTTGTACATTTCTATTTGTATTTCTTCTTTTGACTTCTTATACTAGGGAAACTATACAATATTTGCACATGTGTGTCTGGTTTATTTCACTGATGAGTATATCTTCCAGTGGCATTCACTTCAATAGAAATGCTTCAAGTTTATCAGTTTTTATGGCTGAGTAATACTCCATTATATAGAAATACTATGTCATTTTCAACCATTCCTCATGTGACGGACATCTTGGTTGTTTCCAAGATTTTGCTATCACAAATTGTGCTTCTATAAATGTAGGAAAACATATATCACTATGATATAATGTTTTCAGTTCCTCTGCAAAAATTCCCACTAAGGAGATAGCCGGCTTGAATGGGATTTCCAGTCCTACTTTTTTGAAGAGTCTCCTCACTGATTTCCACAATGGTTGTACCAGTCTACATTCCCACCAGCAGTGGAGAAGTGTTCCCTTTTCACCACATCTTCTCCAACATTTGTTGTTGGTTGATTTCCTTATGATAGCCATTCTTTCTGGAGTAAGATGGTATCTCAGTGTTGTTTTTCTTTTCATTTCACAGATTGCTAGTAATGTGGAGTGTTTTTTCATATATTTATTTGCTTTGTTAATTTTGTCCTCTGAAAAGTGTATATTCATCTCAAATGCCCATTTCTACACTGGGTCTTTAAATTTGAAGGTTCTAGTATATCTTAGTTCTTTTTATATTTTAGAGAGCAGATCTTTGCTGATTGCTTATTAGTTAGGATTTTTTCAAAATTTGTGGATTGTCTTTTCACTTTGTTGACAATTTCCTTTGATGTGCAGAAAATCCTCAAGAAGAGTTGATCCCAGTTGTTGGGTCTTTCAAGTGTTTCCTGTGAAAACACTTGTTTGGTCGTGAACTATGCCTATGTCATCAACCATTCCTCCTAATTTTCTTCCAGGAGATTGAGTGTTTCTGTTTCAATGTTTAGATCTTTAAACCATTTTGACTTTAGCTTTGTGCATGGTGAGAAATCTCGGTACATTTTAGTTTTTGGCATGTAGAAAGCCAGTATTTCCAGCACCATTTGTTAAAGAGGCTATCTTTCTTCCAGTAAGCTTGTTTGGCCCCTTTGTCAAAGATCAGGTGGCTGAGTGTGTTTGCAGAGGCCTCTGCATCTTCTAATCTATTCCATTGATACTCAGGTCTATTTTGTTGCCAATACCATGTTGATTTTACCACAGTGGCTTTGTAGTATAATTTCAAGTCAGGCATTGTGGTGCCTCCTGCTTTGTCTTTGTTGGCCAGGATTGTCTTTGCTATTCTAGGTGTTTTGTGGTTCCAAATAAATTTTAGGAATGATTTCTGTAGGTCTGGGAGGTATATTGGTGGCACTTTGATAGGGATTGCATTAAACCTGTGCAACAATTTTGGGAGCATGGCCATCTTCACGATGTTGGTTCTTCATATCCAGGAGCATCGAATATCTCCATTTTCTGAAATCCTCTTTAATCTCTTTTCTTAGGGTGTTGTAATTTTCTGTGAAAAGATCTTTGACTTCCTTTGGTTAACTGAATTCCAAGGTATTTCTTTTTCTGTGGTGCTATTATAAAAGATATTATTTCTATACTTTCCCTTTCAGTGTGTTTGTTATCTGTTTAGAGGAATGCTATTGACTTTTGAGTATTGACTTTGTGTCCTACTATGCTACTGAATTTCCATATCAATTTTAGTAGCTTCTTGGTGGAATTCTTAGTCTTCCAAGTAAAGTATCATATCATCTGCAAATAGTGATAATTTAATTTCTTCTTTACCTATTCTTATTCCTTTTATTTCTCCCTTTTCTAATGGCTGTTGCTAATGATTCCAAAACTATATTGAATAGGAGGGGTGATAGAGGACATCTTTGTTTTGTACTGATCTAAGAGTAAAAGATTTCAGTTTTTCCCAATTTATAATTATATTAGCTGTTGGATTGTCATAGGTAGCTTTTATGAAGTTAAAGTAGGTTCCAACTATTCCAATTTTCTGTAGCGTTTTGAACATGAATGAGTGTTGGACTTTGTCAAAAGCTTTTTCAGCATCAATTGAGATGATCATATGGTTTTTATATTTCAGTCTATTAACATAGTGTATTACATTTATAGATTTTCTAATATTGAACCATCCTTGCATCCATGGGATGAATCCTACCTGGTCATGGTGTATGATCTTCTTGATGATTTGCTGTATTCTATTTGCTAGGATTTTATGGAGAATTATTGCATCTAAGTTTCTAAGGGAGATTGGCCTATCATTCTCTTTTTTTATTGTGTCTTTCTCTGGTTTTGGAATCAGTATAATTCTTGACTCCAGAAATGATATTCAGAGGACTGCTTCCTTTTCAACTTCATTGAAGGGTTTGAGGAGTGTAGGGATTGTATCTTCTATAATTTTTTTGTGGAATTCAGCTGTGAATTCATCAGGACCTTGAGTTTTCTTTGTCGGTAGGCTTTTTATTACATTTTGTATTTCGTTGGCTATTATTGGCATATTGAGAGTTGTAATATCTTCTTGGTTCAGTTTTAGTAATTTGTACTTTGCAAGGAATCTCTCCATTTCTTCTATGTCTACTTTCTGTAAGCGTAAAGATTTTCGAAGTAACTGTTAATAATCTGCTGAATTTCTACTGGGTCCGTACTGATTGCACCTTTTTCATTCCTTATTGCTTATATTTGATTTTTTTTTCTTTCCTCTTTTTTATGAGGATAGCTAGGGTCTTATCAACTTTATTTAGTCTTTCAAAGAACCAACTACTTGGTTTGTGAATTCTTTGTACTGTTTTCTTCAACTCAATTGAATTAATGTCTACTCTAATTTTTATGATTTCTTCCCATCTTTGTGCTCTGGATTTGGTTTGTTCTTCTTTTTCTTGCAACGTTAGGGTATTTACTTGTTCCCTTTCTATTTTCCTAATGTGTGAGTTCATAGCTATGATTTTCCCTCTAAGAACTGCTATTATTGCATTCCATAAATTGTGGCAAGTTGTGCTTGAATTTTCATTGAATTATAGATATTGTTGAATTTCTTGTTTACTTTCTTCTGTGACCCATTGATTCTTGAGTACGGTGTTGTTTAATTTTCATGAATTTAGCACGTTTTTCTGGTTTCTTCTTTTGTTTATTTCCAGTTTCATTACACTGTGCTCAGAAAATGTGCATGGGATAATTTCTGTTTTCTTGCATATATTTTAACATGATCTCTGGACTAGTATGTGACCTATTTTGGAAAATGACCCATGTGTAGCTGAAAAAATATGTATTCAGCGGTGTTTGGGTGAAACACTCTGTGTATGTCCATCAGGTCCATTTGTTCCAAGCTCTGGTTCAGTTCTGCTACTTCCTTGCTAATTTGTTCTCTGGTTTATCTAACTTTTTGAGATAAGCAGATGTTAAGGTCTCCTGTTAAAATTGTGGTCTTGGATATTAATTTTCATGTCTATTAAGATTTGCCTTACATAGTTGGGTGCTCTTGTGTTTTTTGCATAGATATTGATGAGTGTTACCTCTTCCTCTTGAATTTTTCCCCTAACCAATGGATACTGGCCTTCTTTGTGTTGTTTGATCATTCTTGGTTGAAATTGAGACTGTTGAGAACAGAATTGCTACTTCTTTTTTCTGAGATGCTGAAGCATGTACTATTGCTTTCCGTCCTTTGACTTTGAGCCTATGAATGTCATTTTGAGTTAAGTGTCTTTCTTGTACACAGCATATTATTGGATTTTGTTTCCTAATCCACTGTGCCAGTCTATTTCTCTTAATTGGTGAATTGAGTTCATTTACATTGATGGTATAATTGACATGTGTTGACTTATGATTGTCATGATAGTTATCCGCTGTTGTTTACTCCTTTTTACCTTGTGTTTAATTGTTTGCCCCATTTAGCGGGTTACTTCTGTTCTCATTCATGGATTTCTGGTCATTGAGATCTCTCTCTAGAACACCTTTCTGTAGTCTGTGTAGGGATGGCTTTGTCGACATGAAATTCTTTAGTTTTTCTTTGTCATGGAAGTGTTTCACTTCTCCATCAAACTTGAAAGAGAGTTTTTCAGGATATAGTAATCTGGGCTGGAATTTGTTTTCATGTAGGACTTGAACAACTCTGCTCCATAATCTCCTTGCCTTCATGGATTGTGTAGTGAAGTCAGCTGTAATTCTGATGGGTTTTCCTTTGAATGTGATCTGCTTCTTTTCTCTAGCATCTTCTAGTATATTATTCTTGTGTTGGATTTCTGGGATCTTGACTATTATATGGTGCGTTTTTTCTTGCGTTAGAATTATTTGGTGCTCTGCATGCTTCGGTTATCTGAATTTTGGATTGTTTCTTCATGTTTGGGGAGTTTTCTGCTATTACTTCTGCCCATATTCTTTTTATATCATTTGTATTGACTTCTTCATTCTCATTGATATCAATTAATCTCACATTGTTCATCTTGGCATCATTTTGCAGGTGATGGATTATTTTTTCCTGCAACCTCATTGTTTTTAAGCGATCCTTTCTCACCTTTTCACTAGCTGCACCAGTGTCTTCAAGATCTGAAACTCTGTCTTTGCTTTCACTTAAATGGATTTGTAGACTCATGATTGATATTTTTAGTTCTGTATCTCTTTGACTCTGCTTCATGCTTTCTATTTCTTTTCTGTATTGCTCATTTAAGGAATCTGTCATATTTCTGATCCCCTTGGTTTTTTTTTTTTATTTAATGTCTTCTTTAGAGGTAGCTATTAATTCTTTTACTGCAGAGTTTTTTCCTAATTCAGTTTCCTCTATATATTTCTGAAATTGATTCTTTACTTCAGATGCTATGATTTCAAAGAATTTTGTTATTTCAGAAATTATTTCTGCTTTGAGTTTCTCTTTACCTTTCTGCTGTTGTTTCTTTGCTTCCGACTCTGTTACTTCATACGTTTCAGCTGGAATAGTGTTCTCTGCATTTTTTCTGGGTGGGCATTGGGTTTCCCCCATATGATTCTGGCTTTGATTCATTATTTCAGGTGCTATGTATTCAAATATTTTTTTTCATTTCATGCATTAATTCTGGTTTGAGTTCCTCTGTACCTTTCTGCTGTTGTTCCTTTGCTTTCATCTCTATTTATTCATTCATTTCAGCTGAGCTAGTGTCCTCTGCACTTGTTGGTGGACTTAAGGCCAGAGATTGCATTTTTCTTTTTGTCTTTGTCATTTTTTATAGCACTGACCTCTAACTTTTGGTGTAGAACTGTGTTGCAGTTATAACCTCAATGCGTAATGACATTCAGTTGCCAGTCTATTAAGTTTGAGATTATCCATTTATCCCTGGCCTGGATCAGGCTGTTGTGTTCAGTTCCTTTTTTACTGCTGCTCTTCTGGTACAACTGTGAGCCTGTGGTTCCCCACTGTTAGGTCTCTGGTCTGGGGAGCACTGTGGAGCACAGAAGCTCTTCCTCACACTCACCAAGCTGGCCATGGGTAGATCGAGTGGAGATCGACATTCGGGAGAATGACAAAAGTTCTCACTCTCATGGCGGGCTTTGTGGACAGTGGCTCCAGGGAGTTGCCAGACAGGCCTGTGTGGGGTGTCTCAGGCAGGACTCTGGCTATGATGTCTTAGGTCCTGAGGCTCTGCATGGCGCAGAGCAGGCAGGGAGACTCCAAAGACTCTCACTCAGAGTCACCACACACTCACTGATCTGGGATGCCGAGGGATTCGGGTAAATTCCCACTTGTTCACCTGGCTTTGTGGCAGGACTCTGAGGAGTTTCCCAGGGGAGTTCGCCCTGGATGTCTTAGGCTGGTCGCTCGCTCAGCGGGCTTGGGGGTGGGGGCTCCGGGGAGTTGTCAGGAGAGTCAGCCCAGGATGTCTCAGTGCTTACACAAATTTTTGGGGGGGCAATATCAATTCAAGTCTGTAGCACATTGGGCTATAATTTAGCTACTGAGTTGTAAAAGTTTCTGAAACATTTTGAAAATTAACTTCTCACATATATGATTTGCAAATATTTTCTTTTAGTCCTTCAGTAGCGTTCTTCACTCTGTTGTTTCCTTTGTTCTGTACAAGTTGTTTGAATGTTGTTCTGCTCAAAGTTTACTTGTTTTGCCTGTGCTATTAATATATGAAGTAACTGTCAAGGCCAGTGTCATGAAATTTTTCTGTGATTTTCCCCAGGAGTTTTACATTACTTCCTCCTGGTATCTGAGGAGTTTGTGTGGGATGTGTGTGTGTGTGTGTGTGTGTGTGTGTGTGTGTGTATGTTTGAGTCTTACTATGAAGCACAGGTTGGCCTCAAACCAATGATCCCTCTGTCTCAGCCACCTGGGTAGTAGGATCATTTCTAGGCCTTAATGTTGAGGTGATTTATCTGGTCATTTGATTTTTGCATGTGATACAAACTCAGGTTCCCACTTCATCTATCTTCATGTGGTTATCCAGGTTTCACTACATTATTTAAGGCATGGTTGTTTTCCTAATGTTCACTACTCTTGTTAGAGGCCAGTTATTACAAATAGATGGATGGTTTCTCTCTCTGTTCCTCTGGTCAGTATTTCTGTATTTATGCCAGAATAATGGCATAATTTTAATTTTTTGGTTTTATGACATGTTTAAATAATGAAGCAAAATACTATGACCCCTTTTCTTTTTGCTCAATTTTATATTGTCCTATTGGAATTTTGTAGTTCCATATGAATTTTAGCAGCATGTTTTCTATTTCTGACATTGACTTCTGGATTTCATAGATTGCATTACATCTTCACATCACTTTAAGTAGCTGTAGAGCAGTAACATGACATTTTCAAGTCCATGAACATTGTCTCTGCATGTCCTTGTGCCTAATTTATCTCATCAGTATCTTGTTGTTCCCAGTGTAAGTATTGAATCACCTGAAATAAGTTCATTCCCAAGTATTTTATTATTTGTTGGTTCTAATATAGGTAAGATTCTTTCCCCTAATTTTCTTTTCAAATTGCCTATTACTGTTGTATAGAAATATGATTTTTCATATTAATTCTGTATCCTTCAATTTTACTAAATTATTTTACTAATTCTAGTAGTTTTGTGGATACTTTAGGACTTTCTTCATAGAAAATCAAGTTATCCACAAAAGCCACAATTTAACATGCTTGTTTTCTGTTCTGATGCACTGTAGTTTTCTTACTTGTCAGTTATTTCACCTTGAACTTCCAATATTTGGCTATATATTGGCAATGAGCAAGAGCATCTTTGCTGTTTCTCAGAGCTCAGAGAAAATTTCAAAGTCTTCACCTTGGAGTGGACTTTTGTAGATGGCATTTTAATGGAGCATTTTTTTACCATATGTTTTGACACTGCTAACGACAAAAATAAAACTTGAGTCTCACCTAAATTACTTCCTCATTGCTAGGCTGTTATTTCACTGATTTTTCCCCCAAAACAAGATTTAAAAATATGAAAAAGAAAAAAAAGATAAGAGAAGCTTCAGGCTCAACTTAACCCAAGATGGGCTCCCTCATGACTCAGACAAGGCTGTGGTGCCCCTAATAGAGAAGCAGATAGGAGAATAAGCAGACTTTATGGCACCAGTTCTCAGCTAGGTATTACAGTCATTATATTGTCTTTGAATATTCTTTGATTGGGGTGTCTTGCTTTAAACATTAATGCCTGGATTCATTTTCTGCTACTCTACAACTACTATAAAGATCAGCAACTTAATACAACACACCTTTGTTATTTTGGTGCCTAAGAGTCAGGAGCCTGGGTGACGCCCAGGGGAGGGGGGGACCTGCTGCTCCAATGAAGAAGCTGTTCCTGCAACCCAGGAACCAAGCCTGCCCCAGGAATCTGCTTCCCAACACATTTATGTACTGTGAATAAAGTTCTCTTTGATTGATAATTTTTTTTTAATTTAAGATTTTTTTTGTCTGAATGTAAAGTATAAACCTCATTAATATTAATAAGGAAGAAAGTTAACAATCATACTCCAGATTTGTTCACTGCTAAATTTGGTTCTTTCTCTGATCACCTTGCCAGTCCGTCACTAAACTCTTGCCCCACTTTGTCATTGCAATCTAATTTCCTGTTTTGCTTTGAAGTTATTCTCAGTTCAGAATTTTCACTACTTGAGAAGCTGCTGGCATCTTTAATGGACCTCACTGTAACTTCTGTCTGTCTCTTTGTTCTTCCTGGCTTTTGCTTGGTTCCGTTTTTTTTTTTTTTTTTTTTTTTTTTTCAACATCATATCACAAGCTTTTATCTGATTTTCTATATGCTGTAGCCTGCTTCTCTGTTTGTAGTTCTGCTAATAAAGCAGTTCTTTCCCACACAATCACTTTGCTCTGAAAACTATATGGCAGGTGTATGGTGCTAGCTTGCAACATTGGCAGGCGATGCTTGTTTAATTTTCGTCTTAACCTTGCCTTAGACACCCAGAACAGCATATGCTCAAATTCACTTGAACAACAGGCCTAAGACACTGTTTCTTGAGAGAATGGATACATAGGGAGCCTGTATTATTTATACATAAACACCACACTGCTCTTCTAAAGGTGGCTGTCTATAGGTGACAAGCAACAGGAAGTCAGTGAAAGTAATGAAAATTAGTACACGTGGCACAGCAAGAGGTGTCTAGCCTTTTATTTATTTGTTTTTTGTCTTTTGATTTTCTTATATTGTTTTTTATTTTTTATTTTATTGAAGTACAAATATCAATCCGACAGTTTTAAGACACCTTAACAAGACAAATTCGATAAATTAGTACATTGCAAACTGTTTTCATACTGTTTTGGTATCGTACAAGGTACATACATGATATTATACTTACAGACATTATTATAGCAGATGTCTCTTATCAGTAAATTAAGAGTATAGCTGTTTACTTATCTTATTTTTTATACCTGAATTATATCAAAAGTTCAATAATTATTTTCCTCATGGATGACCATAGTACTAGAAGCTGAGACATACTTTATGAAAAATCTTGCAGCAATAGTTTGCAAGGTGGGATTCTAAGCAGAAAAAAAATGCTAGGATTACAAGGGCTGGAATAAATCCCACTTCATCTATATATGTACAAAAACCTAATGAGAATAACTCCAACCCTATAAACCTCCATACTCCTTTTAGAAATCTGCAAATAGAGCAGAGCAATTCTCTTGAAAAGCAAGCAGTTTTTATTTTTGTCTGAAGTCTATTTTGTGTTACATCAGTATTGTAAATAAATTGAGGCAAATGCATTTAGAATATTTCTGTTTTAACCTAATATTTTAAAACTGACAATACTAAAAAACAAAAAATATTTTCTATTATGACAAGAATATATATATATATAAAGGAGCTTCTACCAAAAATATCAGGTCAAAGTGGAACAGAGCATAATCTCACACTTAGAGATTACCTTCTTACAACCATTGAAAAATTATTTCAACCAAAGACATTTTAAGTTTAAATGTCTATGATTGGTTTTCAATAATTTCCAATGTGGACAACTGTTACCGTACTGTCCTGTGTGTAGTGTAAGCTACAATTACGACACACTTTCTGTGTGTCCTTCCTTTTCTAAAGATAAAGCTCTCAGGAAAGTCTTCTGATTTTTGAAAAATAAATTTGACCTTTTTACAAATATTATGCTAATTCATTTAAGTATTTGGAAAACAACCAGCAGTACGAAGTATACTCCTTCGACTTTATAAATTCACTACTGATCATGCCATTAAGTGGGCCACAGAGTTTTGAGGGGTCAAGTGTCAAAATATTCAATACAACCCTTTTGGTAAGCATAACTAAAATAAATGTTAAAATAAATACACTAGTTAATTGTATACATTTAGATTTCCTTTAATATAATTTTGTCTTGTTAGGTTTCTTTTATGCTTACACTTCGATCAGATTTTTTGTTTGTTTGGTTGTCTGGGTACTAATTATAGATTGAATCACACAGAGTTCTATGTCCAGCACTTTATGGCTTCATTTTACTTTGAGACAAGATTTCTAAGTTGCTCAAGCTGGGTTCAACTTTGTAATGCTCCTGCTAACTTCCCCGAGTTCTGTGATTACAAGTATGTACCACCACACAAGCCTGATGGTGATACGGAATCTGTATTCTTTACAGAATAGTAAGAATATTCTGAATATTCTTACAGAAGCCACTTGCTGCTTCAAATCTGTTTCTGATTAAGGAGACATAGTTATGTTGTCCCAGCACATGGCTGTGTCCGGGACCAAATGAGAGCTTACCTGAAAACTGTTGGTCAGTACTGTGAGCTGTGAAATAGTGCACAATGTCAGGCAGTATAAGTCTTTGAATTTGTAAAACCAAAACCAGAGTTATGTTTAGATAATAAAAGTTTTAGAGTCAAAGAGATAGTTCAGCAGCTTAAGTTCCTGCCTGGAAATTGCCAAGTCCTGTGTTTGATCACTGGTAAAAAAAAAAAAAAAAAAAAAAAAAAAACTTAATCCACTAATCAACAACCATCTACTGTATTTTTCAAATATATAAAATATACCAAGTTTTGCTAGCATTTGATCTAACTTTTTCCATTTGGCTCATAAAGGCATTATGGCAAATAAATGCTTTGCTGAAATCCAGGTGCAAGTATAGCCTTTTTAACTTTTCATTTCATTGACATACTATTCATTCAAGTAGTCACTTGATCAAAGCAAAATTTCATGTGGCTTTTTGATATAGGTAGTGGCTGGCATGTCACCTCAAGTTCTGTGTGCTGGGGGCTGAGTCTTCAATTGACATGATTGCATGTGGGTCTGGTGGGTGACACTGAAGGTGGCCAGGATTGTGTCCTGGAAGAGACCAGTGTGGCTACTTCCCATTAGTCCTTTATTTTTGCAGCTGGGGCCATGAGATGAGTGTCTTGCTTTGCTTTGCAGTATGCTGCCTGCTGTACCTCCCCATGGGCCTAAAAGCAACATGGTCACTTGATCATGGAGAGCAAATTCTGAAACATGAGCCAAATAAACCCTTCCAATTTATACATTGATCACCTCAGGTATGTATTAGAAAAATGGAAAGCTTTTTTTTCTATTTTATACTTCTCAACACCATCAATACTTAGATATCAAAAGCGAAAATTAACCAGAAAATATATTTTACTTATCTTTTCTCTTTTCATTTCCTATTAGACATAACATTTTCTAAATTGTTATATCAAAGGATGAGCTTTGGTTGACAATTTTCATTGTTTCAACTTTAAAGTTTAGTTTCCAATGTCATGATTTCTTTCATTTACTAACAGCAGTTCAGAGAGGTGGCTCAGCAGCATAAGTGCCTGCCTGGCAATTACAAGGTCCTAAGTTGAATCCTGGTGTCAGACAAGAAAAAAGAAGAAGTACAAGTATGTTCTTAGAGAGGAAATGGTCTGAGTATTAGGAAAAGAAGATGTAGGAACTGAGCACAGCTTTTAAATATATTTTCATCCACCTAGTATTTCTTTTCTTTCATAGAAGTTAGATGAGTTCTTGCAAATACTAATTATGCAGTTTAATTTTTTAATACCGAAACATGTGATTTTGGCTATATCCTATTGTCAGGAGGTAAGTCCCAAATGGTCCCCAAAGCCTCTGGTGCGTGGATTACGGGGCTGAGGCATCTGACTTGATGAGAGGAGCTGACTTCTGCTCTGCAGAAGTGGGTCAGCATGTGGCCTACAGGGTGTCACCTCCCCACCTTCAGTGTCCAACCAACCACTTATTTATTTATTTAGTTAGTTATTGTTATTTTTTAAAGAAAGTACAAATTACACCTAAAATAGAAAAAAATTACAAGTGATACAGAATTTCACTTCACAAAGTAATATGAATTTCAGAGTATTTATTGTAATATGTAATGTTGGCTTCCAACCAGTTCTTCATATTACCAGACATATGAGTGTAAAATTGGAAGAAAGTAAAAAGGAAAGAAATGTATGAGAAATTAAGATAAATGCACAGTACAATACATCCTGCCTATATTTGTAGGTACGTCTCTTTCCCCGACTTCCTCTCCTGTCCTCTTCCTCAACTCAGTGACTCTTTCCCTTTGAATGAGTTCACTCCTTTTTCCCAGTGTCCACAATACCCTTCAAATTCCATTTTTATTTTTCAGGTTCTCCCACTAGGGAGACAATACAATGTTTGCACATGCAGGACTGATTTATTTCATTTAAGAGTATGTTCTCTAGTTGTATCCATTTACCAAAAAAGACTCAGATTTATCCTGTTTTATGGCTGAATAACACTCCATTGTGTAAACACACCAAATCTTCTCCATCCATTCTTCAGTTGATGAGCATCCAGCTTGTTCCAGGATTTAACTATGACAAATTATGCTGCCCTAAACATGGGTGCACATGTACCGCTATGGTATGAAGTTTTCAGTATTTCATTCTGCTCACCAAGATGTGGGCAGGTGCCCTCTGGACACACCGCACACCAGCTATGGAGTGAGACATGAGCCAGAAAACACTCCTACCACTTTAAATTACAGGCGTCGGGCATTCTGTGTCAGAGATACAGCAAGGGACAGACCCCTCGAGTGCCTTTTATGCTAATCTAGTCTTGAACATTAGCAGCATTAGCATTCCTTGTATAACTAGATATTTTGTAAAGGCTGACATGTATTTTTGCATAAGTCAAAGTTCTGATTTTGTTGTCCCAACCAAACCACACCAGAGCACGGCACTAAGTAGAATTTATGAGCTCTCGCTTTCTCTAGAGCCTCAGCCTGATTTAAGCACATAAACAAACCAATCAGGATTTTATAAATGAACAAAGTATGTTCATTGTTGCCTAATTTGACAGTATGTTGCCTAAATTGACATTCATTGCCTTGTAAATTACTACAGGTAGCTGTCTACACAAATTCATAATTAATGTCTTCAAATATAATTTGACCAGTGGCTTTAAAACTCAGTTATTAATCTACCCAAGTTGTGTTTACTGATGGTTTATGATGCTCCAAATACTATTTTAAGGTCTTTGGGTACAGCCTGAAACAACTGAGAACTGCATAAACGAAGCTTTCAATCCAGCATTTTCATTCCAGGTAATTAAAAATTAACAAAATTAATTTTGAAATAAATGAATTTTAGATTAAAAAGTAATAAGTGCTATGAAAAAAGTAATTTGGGTAGCTGAACAATTTATAGGGCACAGAGGCAAGACTTTGGCATGGTGTCAGAACAAGCTGCTTGTGCTGGCTCACTCCAAAGGAGGGGTTGGCACAGAAGCAGCAGGACATGAGGTGGGAGGCTGTGTGGAGGTCATAAAACAGGCTGGGCAGAAAATAAGTTCGCAAAAGCACTGGAGACATAGCTCTGGGCAAAAATTGAGTTCCTTCTGCTGCAAAAGGAGAGAAGGACGGAGTGGGGAAATGGAGGAAGAGAGAGGGAGAGAGAGAAAAGGAAGAAATAAGTCTACATATCCTAAGGTTTTATAGACCCTGCAAGGGCTTTAGCTTTTTCTTTAGGGAATACCTAGAGCAGGACAGATTTACAATCCAAGGTTAGTTCATTTATACACTTTGTGGCAAGATTTGCCTTACCTGCATGTGGGTTTCCAGGACTGTGACAAAATGAGACAATGTTACATACTATCGGAATGACTTATGTAAAGAATGCATGGTTCGCCGGGCGTGGTGGCGCATGCCTGTAATCCCAGCACTCGGGAGGCTTGAGACAGGAGGATTGTTGTGAGTTCGAGACCAGCCTGAGCTACAAAGTGAGCTTGAGGCCAGCCTGAACTGCATAGTGAGACCCTGTCTCAAAAAGACAAAAAAAAAAAAAAAAAAAAAAAAAAAAAAAAAAAAAAAGAATGCATGGTTCATGTCAGCATAAAAGTGATTCAGAGGACCAAACGTCACTAGATTCTCAGTGTAGTCCCATACATCTTATGATGAGCATATTTTAAAATGATGCAAAGTAAAAATGAGAGCTTAATGAACCTCTTGTACTCATTCCCCCTGAGAAGAACTAGCATGACTTTGCCCTATTTGCTTTATGAACATTCTAATGAAAGTGCAAGAAACATGACCATTTCTCACCAATTTTTATAGGATAAACTTCCCAAACTAGTTATTACAACTAGAAAGAGTGACTTTTTCTTAATATTCTCTACTATCATGTATCAAACCATGATCAAACTTTAGTTTAAATGTGGGTATCTGTAGTTCTTCTTGGGGTTGGAAACTAAACAAATGTCCTGTATGACTTTGTGTTCTGTTGCATCCTGTGGGTATCTTTATTGTTGAAAGGATGCACTTCACTCCTTTCAGTGAATGTCCAATAATCAGCAGAAGGGTGCGTCACACTTTCATCTGCGCTACCAATCTCAGCCTTTTCATTGGGAAGTGAACCCACTTACATTTTAGAATAGTTAATGGTAAACAAAATTTGTTGCCATTTTCTTGTTTTCTGTATGTCATACTTTTGTTTGTTTTCTGTATTATTATGCTCCTGTGTGTTTATTTTTTCATAGTGTGTCATTTTTATTCTGTTATCATTTCTTTTATGAATATTTTAATTTATTTTAGTGGTTACATTGAATATTAGCGATAAACCTCGCAATGCTTTCTCTTATAAGTGCAATTTAACATTTTCAAATATTTTATGGTCATTTTTATAATTTCTATAAGGTTTCCATGGGGAATCTTTGAGGTGAGGTCTTGCTGTGCATTCCAAGATGGCTTAGACTTACCGTGTGGTGCAGGCTGGCTATGAACTCACTGTAACACTCTGGCCTCAGCCTTCTACGTGCTTGAAATAGAAGATTGTGCTGCCACAGCGGGCCGCCTTCTGTAAGCTCTCTTTTATATTTTCCCATTTCTCTATTGAAGTCAATATATTTTTTTTATAAAAACAGATTCTTTTTATTTATACATGGTACATGTTTTCTGTGCATGTTTATATTCATTTTAGTGAGTGGTTTTATATATATATATAAAATTTTTGTTCCTCTGCCCACCTACCCTTTTCCACCTTTTCATCTCTAAATACCATTTCCCTATCATTATTATTATTATTATTATTATTACTTTGAGAGATGCAATCATTCAATTTATTGTGGATACTTAGTATCTTACATCTCTTTATGTCCTACTTCCCCGGCCCCCACCCCAGTCCACATCTCATCTGCATGACAGCTCTTATCCTGATTCTTTTCATCAACCTTTCAGTTTGTTCTTTATTTGTACTTTGGATCATTCACTGACAGAAGCCAAATGGTTTTGAAGTTTGTTTGACTTATTTCACTTTATATTTTCAAGGTGTGTCCTTTTTCCTACAAAGGTCTGCAATTTATTCTTTTTTAAAAAATTTAAGCGATATTGCACTATGAATAGATACCACATTTTCTTTATCAGCTTGTGTGTTGATGACCATTAAGGCTGCTTCCAAGACTGAGGTCATATAAGTCATGCTGCTGCAAGCCCGGGTGTTCCTGTATGACCATGATAGCTTGACTTTCACTCTTCTGGGGAGACACCAAGAAGGGGAGCAGCTGAGTCAAATGGAATTTGTGTTTTTAGTTTTTTGAGAAATCTCTGTACTGCTTTCTGTTTTTTTTTCTTTTTTATGAATATTTATTTATGTTTTCCATAATTTTGATGCAAAACAAATAACAATGAGACAGTTTCAAATCAAAATAGTAGGACAGTTTCAATAATTAATACATTGCATATTGTTTCCTTAGTGGCTATTTGTTGTAAATATGCAGATATGATATTCTATTTACAAATATTATCAGAACAGATCCTTCTATTCACTGAATTAACAGATTTCTTTCAAAATCTTAACTATTTTAAATCTACAGATACAAAATGGTCATTCAATTGTATCCCCTTTTATATTTAGTTTTGTCATTTAAATATTATAGGTGTGTGAATTCAGTAAAATATTCTGAAATAGTCCAGTAGCCCATAATAGCAGTGGGTTTTCTGTATGTCTGGAAATGTCAGAAGTTGTTGACTTGAACCTTTTACAGACCAGCATAATAATATGTGTACTGATTTCTATAACAGCCATTCTAGTTCATACTGCCATCAAAGGGGTTGGATCCTGTTCACCCCAGTTGCAGCAGCACTTTTATTGTTTGAGTTCTTGAGGATTGCGATTCGTTCTGAACTAAGATGAAATCTCAGTGTTGTCTGAATACACTTTTCTAATAGCTTTTGAAATTGAGCAACTTCTCATGAACTTATTGGTCATTTGTATAGTTGAACATATTTAGAAGAAATATAAGAATGTGGCAATTATCAGATCTCCTCAGCCAATAGTCAATCTTCATTTCTCTGTGACAGAACAAAACCTATGATTTTCAAGGATACTCATCACTGACTAGAATGAAGCCCACTAATCCCAGTCTCTCTTGCAGCTACATGTGGAGTAATGATTAGTTTGGGGCCAGTGTGATCTTTGCAGAAGGGACATGAGCAACTTGGAGTTTTGTCCTTTAAGGGAAGGTGCATGTGCTTCTCATCCCATTTTATTCTGCCTTTCGTTGGCTGTGCCAGGAGGATGTTGATGCATCCTCCTTGGGTGTGTCCTTAGGGAGACACACAAGGAGGCTGGTTTTCTTTTCTGAACCAGCAATGGACCAAATACTTGGTTTTTAAAACTTGAAGTAGACATCCCCAATTAGCCTCCAGCTTCTATTTTCTTTTTATTACATGAGAGGAATGTCTATCTCTTCTCTGTACTCATTTGCACAAACCATGTCATGTATTCCAATGAATAAAAATGTTCTCTGACAAAAGCCACCAACAGCAGAAGATGAAGCAGATTTCAGGGCCCTGTTACTCCTCGTGCTTTACTTTTAGTCAGAGTTGAGCCCAGAGCCTAACACGTGTGTGCACAGGCTTATCACTAGTTACTCCCAAGACCTATGGCTAATATTTTATTAGTTGTGCAAGTGAAATCTATTGGTAAGGATAACCTACTCTTAACTTAGTGTTCAGAAATTAGTTTGAGTGTGGCGCTGCAGGCCCTCAGCAAGCTGAAGGAGGGAGGTTGACAAAAGTTCCAAGACGACCTGAGCCACATAATAAATTCAAGATCAGCCTGAGTCAAACCAAAAATGAAAACCAATTTAAATTATTTCCATTGCAAAAAAAAGCATATGAGGAACAGGGATGTAAAACCCAAGAAGTAAATTCAATCTAAATTTTGTTTAATAAAATAAAGAGACAAAATGACAATAACTTGAAAAGTCGGACTCTGACAATTCAGTACAAAAGAAGAAAGAAGAAAGATTTATGACCTCAGGAGCTAGGCTGGGGTCTTCCAGCCATGTAGATCAGCATGGATAGGGCGTTGGATTCAATTTTCAGTTCCCCAGAAGTAAAAATAAAAGTGAAATTAGTCAAAATAATGAGGATATTAAGGAAATATTAGTACATATTACTCAATGTAACTTTTTTCATTTTCATTTTGTCTTTAGTAAAATTTAAATAGTTCCATAACATTAGAGAAATCATCATTGCTATTTCATAATACTGAAAGAGTGTTGAATGTTTTGCTTAACATTGTAGTGTGTAAAAATAGATCTGCTAGAGAGGGCCGATGGTACTGTTACTTACTATATGTTAAAAACTACTATAAGTGTTGGTTTTACAAATATCAATAGGATAAAAATCTCCATTCTCTAAAACAGGGGAATATAAGAAATGATAAAAGGAAGTAAAGAATGACCAAACAGGTAAAAAAGTCCTGGATACTGTCAATATGTAAAGGTTCTAAGACAGTACACATAGGGCCTGAGGTAGCCCTGCTGCATGGTATCTACC
Organism: Ctenomys sociabilis; assembly: GCA_004027165.1. Classification (NCBI taxonomy): domain Eukaryota; kingdom Metazoa; phylum Chordata; class Mammalia; order Rodentia; family Ctenomyidae; genus Ctenomys; species Ctenomys sociabilis. The sequence continues at coordinate 19,449 of PVKA01020867.1, read as the reverse complement.
TGGTAAGTGTCAGGTCCTGTGTTCTAGTCCCAATTAAGAAAAAATACTGATGCACAACCATTATAGAATTCAGTGAGGAGACTTCTTAAAAGCCTATCACTGGAAATCCCATTCAAGCCAGCTGTCTCCCTACTGGGAATTTTCCCAGAAGAACTGAAAATGTCATATCACAGTGATACATGCGTACCTATGTTTATAGCAGCATAATGTGTGATAGCCAAATCTTGGAAATAACCAAGATGCCTGTCACATGAGGAATGGTTGAAAAAGATGTGGTATTTTTACACAGTGGAGTATTACTCACCTATAAAGATTGATAAACTTGAAGCATTTATATTTAAGTGCATGCCATTGGAAGATATACTCGTGAAATAAATCAGACCCATACATGTATATATTGTATAGTCTCCCTAGTATAAGAACTCAAAAGAAGAAATACAAATAAAAAGGTATAATACAATTAAAAGGAAAGTGAGAACTTGAAGATTAGATAACAGAGAGGGCAAGGAGAAAAGCTAGAAAATATGACAGGAGCAAAGCCATACATTTACATGCACAAGATGAGTAAGGTAATGATCCTGAGAAACATCAGGTTTTTGAAACTAGCAGTTAATTGATAGGATTCTCAACCTGACTAACAAAATATGCTGATACCTGTGAACTAAGCAATTTCACTGAAGATATCAACGTGTAATAGTACAGTCATGCTTGGAATGCCTGTCATTCTGGTCTTCTAAATATGTACTGCACGTCATGACATACCAATTATTGTCATACTGTCTCTGAAGTAAATATTTGTCTAAAAAAAGAGTAATAAATGTAAAAACAGACAAGAAAAAAATGTACAAGACTGTCCTGCTGCAATGCTCTATATGGTTAGATTTCTAAATTTCTCTGTAAAATATGTAATTGTTTATTCATATATTTTTAATATTTTTTAAATTTTTTTCTTCATATCCTATAGAGACTTAAAGTTTAACATATCAATGCTTGATGGAAAATACCTGTTCCATGTTATGCCTAAAATGTTTGATATTCAGACAGATAGTGAGGTTAAGCTCAACGGCCTAGGTTGCAGGATAATAACAATAAGCTTCTCTTCTAGAGGGTCAACAACCTAAGTTTGCAGACCAAAAATTAAAGAAAAATAAGGGCTGCAAGGACAGCCAACATTTTCGTCCTAGCTTTTCAAGGTCAGTGAAGACTCAGGACATAGGAAAACCTATGCTGTAACATCTTGTAACTCAGTTGTGGCCCTAATTTTCTGATTAAGGAGATTATGAGGCCATAGAGGAAAGTGATCGATGATGTAGAGTGTGCCTAAGGAGAATCACATGGAGAGAAAACAATCCCTGAGGCTTTCACAACAGAACAAATTGGTCAAGCAATGTCCATGACTCATCCACATGGCTGACACTGACAAAGGGTCTACAAACTGTGGTACAGGGTTTCATGGTAAATCCTGAGGGGACTTGACTGACCTTATCAGATACAAAAGCTACATTTCTTGTTATATAGGTCTTGTTTTATCTTGGTCTTAACCATCCATCAGAAAAGTATAAAAATGAGGTATAATTTTTTTTTTTTTTTTTTTTTTGTGGAACTGGGGATTGAACTCAGGCCTTTGCGCTTGCTAGGGAAGGGTTTATTCCACTGAGCCATATCCCCAGCCCTGAGGTATAAAAATTAAAGCTACATAAATAGGCTGAGCTGTGAAAACCTCATGTCAACAACTTCTGACATTGCCAGTCCTACAGATAACCCACTACTATTATGGACTATTGGACTATATTGGAATAGTTTGCTAAATTCACACACCTATAATATTTAAATGACAATGAAATACTCTTCTCTGACAAAACTAAACAAAAAATGGGATACAAATGAATTTTGTATCTGTATATTCAAAATTTTTTTTAATTTAGTTTTTATTTTATTGAAGTACAAATATCAATCTGACAGTTTTACAACACTTTAACAAGACAGATTCAATAAATTAATACTTTGCAAACTGTTTTCATACTGTTTTGGTATCGTACAAGGTGTATACATGATATTATACTTAACAGACATTATTATAGCAGATGTCTCTTATCAGTAAATTAAGAGTGTAGCTGTTTACTTATCTTATTTTTATACCTGAATTATATCAAAAATTCAATAATTATCATCCTAGTGGATGAACATAGTACTAGAAGCCGACATAATATCCCACCATTAGTGCAAATCTTGCCTCTCATAGGATTATATAGAAGCACAGCGTTATCTATCCCAACTGTACTGTCTATACACACACACATCATGATTTTTTCTTTCTACACCCCTTTCTCTGTCTACACTATCAAAGCTGGGCACTCCATTGTCATTCAAATAACTTAGGTGCTTGAACTCGACAACACAATCAAACACAGTCCAGCATTCGACAACAATAGTGAGTTATTCAAAGAAGTTGTTGACTATAGCCATTTACAGCTCAGCTTAATACTATGGCCCCGCAATGTATACTTCATTTTTATAGTTTTCTGCTGGATGGTTAAGACCTAGATAGAGCAAGACCTATATACCAACACATGTACTTTATGTTTCTTATGTGGTCAGTGAAGTCCCCTCAGGGTTTATCTTGTAGTCCTGTACATTATTCTGTGGATGCTTTGTCTGTGTCATCCATGGGATGAGTCATGGCCAATGCTTGACCAGTTTGCTCTCTGTGAGAGCCTGAGAGAAAGTTTTCTCTCCATGTGACTCTCCCCAGGCACACTATAGAACTTCAATCTCTTTCCTCTGTGGCTCCATAATCTCCTTGTTCAGAAAATTTGGAGCTCAACTGAGTTTCATGATGTTGCAATACAGGTTCTCCTATGTCCTGAATCTTCTCTGACCTTGAAAGGCTAGAGCCAACATGCTGGCTTGCCTTGTGGCTCTTCTATTTCTCCAACTCTGATTTGTGAACTTAGGTTTTTAACCGTCCAGAAGAAAAGCTGATTAGTATCCTGCAGTATATGCCATTCACTTTGCCTTATCTGACTCAATTGATTTTAGTTGTTGTTGTACGTTTCCTTTTGTATTTCTACTTTTCGCTTGTTATACTAGGGAGACTATAAGATTTATACTGAAGTGGATGCCACTTGAATATATTCAAAATATTTAGGATATATATACAGCTACATTCTTTTAATTCAATGAATAAAAATATTTGTTCTAGTAGTGTTCGTGACAGGATATCATGTCCGCATCATGTACAATGAATAATTACTTAGACAATATGCAATGTATTAATTATTGAAACTGTCCTAGTAATTGGTTTTGAAACTGTCTCATTATCATTTGTTTCTCAATAAAATTATTAAGAAGTGATGTACAGGAAGAAAAAGGCTAAGTTTAATAAGAAGATGTAGAAGCAAGTTATGTACTTCCTCAGGAAAACATAACTTTTGTGAATTCTGGTGCCAATTCTTCATATGGTGAAGTAAAAAGAATTTCATATAAAAGAAATAAAAATAAAAATGTACAAATAGGTACAAATCCCTATGTTAAATGGATGGTTTACAATGGTTAATAATGTCCAGGAAGGAGGATTAAAGAAAATGAATTGGGAAAATGACTTTCTTTCAAAAAACTCAAGGTAATTTTGGATTCTTCTTGTACTAGATTCTCTTCATGAAGATTCAAACATTCAATAAACTAACATTGCTTTAAGCAAATGTCTGTGCCACATATTCTGTTAGCTATGACATTGCCAGGTAGGAACATTACACTCTAGTGGGAGAACAAGAGTTTTTAAAGAAAGATAGAAAGATCGTTTGCACATTTGAAGGGGACCAACACATGGAATAAGAGGGAGTGGGGGTTCACAGAATGAATGAAATGAATTGAGTCCTGATGTGGCATAGACCAACACCCCACAAGGAATGTGCTTGTGATGTGTGCAAGACATGCACTCATGTTGTAAAACATAAGGGAAAATACACAAAGTTTACACTTAAAACATGAGGGTCTACATTGCTAAAGAAAAGTTAATTTATTCTCTGTAGATTATGGTGTTGGAGAGAGTGAGAAAGAGGTTTGATTTAGCTATAGTAATCATGATTGCTTCTGTGAGGGGAAAATTTTTTTGAGACATGAATAAGGAGCTTGAAAATATCTTCTGGAAAAGTATAAGAAGAGATAGGATAATAAAAGAACAGACAGGAGAATACCCTGCCTGAGTTTGAGAGGTTGTGGGAGTGACCTAGTCAACAGAGAGTAAGAGCAAGTTTGAAGGTATCCAGGTGGGGCCAATTACAGAAACACTTAAATTAGCTAAGTGAATATTAATATGACTTCACTTCCTTAGAATTCTACAGGAAGCTCATTGCAGAGAATGGCAAATATTGGATTACCTTAAAAATATAGCCATGGCTTCTGTGAGAGAACAGATTACCATATTTAACCTAGAGCAGAGTAGGAAGTTATAAACAGAAGCTGAGGATGATGTAAGAAAAGTGACAAATGCCTGGACTTTAAAAATGTTATGGCAGAGGACATGCAACAGACTATGAAGGAAAAATGGATGTGAAATGTGAGGAAATGTGGCTCTTGTGGGTTTTTCTGAGCACAAGATGGGAATTGGGACTGAAGCTAGGGGGCAAAAGTATTGGGAAAGCAGAGACCAGAGGAAGCAATGTGGAGCTGTTCATGCTGATGCAGCCCTGTGGGTTCCTCATGGCCAGTGGTCAAAATAGAAATATTGATTCTGAAGCTCGATGTAGGAACCTAGCACTCTAAAGGAGTCAGGTTTAGAAACACAGATGTCAGAGTCACATTTTGTGGCTGTTGTTGGAAGTGTTACATGGGAGAAATGTCAGAAAGAAAATATGGGGCCTGAGGACCACAAGTCATAGTGCTTCAGCCGTTGGAGATCTGTCAGCCAGGGAAATACACCAGAAAGAGAGCTCAGAGGAGCTGCTGAGGATGAATGAAGAAAGCCAGGCCAGCACTACATCATGGGCAGGTTAGGATTATGATCTCAAGGACAGAGCCATGATCACCCATATCAAATACTACTGAGAAATCAGATGAAGTAATTTAAGTGCACTGTTGATGGTACGAGATGTGAATCAGTGCTAGTTGGACAAATAAATAATTCTGTGGGGTATTGTGGACCAGAGACTCAGTAGGGTGGTTTGAAAAAAGGAAAAGGGCTGGCCAGATAGTCGGCAGATTAAAGCACCTGCTTAGGCAGACACAGGGACCAGGGTTGGACCCCCGACCTACTGTGTAGGTCCTGCCCCCAGGGTACCCTGAAGTGGTTACTGAGACTGGGTATGGTGGCACACCTGTAATGCCAGTGCTTAGATGGCAGAAAACAGAAGGATTACTATGAGTCTGATTTTTGTGGTGAGACCCTGTAGGCCCTGTACTAAATAAATAAACAAATAAATAAATAAAGAGGAAAGAGCACAGGTATAAAATGCCTTAAGGAATATTGCTATAAAAGGGAGAAAAAGGAAATGGAAAATTTAAGGACCAAGAGATCACTTCAATCTGTTCTTTATCCAGGTCATAAATTCAAATAAGGAATAATTATTAAGAGCTTTTTTCAAAGCTTGTCGTTTGTGTATTTGCCACCTCAGATTTCTCAACACTTAAAAACAATACTATCAGCTCTATTAGCTCATTCTTTTCCTTGTCACATTTGACTGTTTACTAGAATTTTTTCTCCTTTATTTTTTTTTTATATTATTGAACTACAAATGTCAATCAGACAGTTTCAAGACACCTTAACCATAAAGATTCTATAAATTAATACATTGCAAACTGTTTTCATTATGTTTTGGTATTGTACAAGGTGCAAACATGATATTATATTTACAGACATTATTTTAGCAGATATCTCATCAGTGAATTAAGAGTGTAGCTGCTTATTTATCTTACTTTTTATACCTGAATTATATCAAAAATTCAATAATTATTTTCCTAGTGGATGACTGTAGTACTAGAAGTCAACATAATATCCTGTCCAACCACCATTAATGCAGATCTTGCCTCTCATAGAATTATGCAGAAGCACAGCGTTATCTATCCCAACTGTACTATCTATACACACACATCATGATTTTTTCTTTCTACACCCCTTCCTTTGTCTACACTTGTCAAAAGTGGGCACTCCATTGACATTCAACTAACTTAAGTGCTTGAACTCGACACCACAAGATAAACCCTGAGAGGACTTCACTGACCACATAGGAAATATAAAGTTCATGTGTTGGTATATAAGTCTTGATCTATCTAGGCCTTAACCATCCAGGGGAAAAGTATAAAAATGAAGTATGCAGCATGGGGCCATAATATTAAGCTGAGCTCTAAATGGCTATGGTCGACAATTTCTTTGAATAACTCACTATGGTTGTAGAATGCTGGACTGTGTTCTACTTTATTTTAACTGCTTTATTTCCTTTTATTTCTCCACATCTTCTTAACCCTACTTTTCTCTGCTTTTATTAATAGTCTTATTTCCTTTTTTCTTCTTTTCTAAAGTCTTTTCCTCTTTAATTCTGTCTCATATAAACAGAGTATTAAAAATGCTGCATAATTTGATAAGTTTCAAAAAATACTTAAAAATCAGCTTCCTAATTTTTCAATTTATTCAAACAATTGTAGTTTACCTCCCAAAAAGAAAATAAAATGAATTATTTGAACACAACATTAATCATATTTTGTTTCATTTGCATCAGTATAATTTGAGAGAAATAATTGTACACATGGAATATATTTTGAATAAATCTAAAGAGTTCAGAAAATAAGGAAGTATCTTTCACTTGGTTTTCTTAGAAGCATCTACGGTGTCCTCTCCATCTTTGCTTCAGCATCTATTCCCATCTATGGTGCAAAGCAGCTGTTGAGCTCTTCACTAATTTGTCAGTGATCTCCACAGAGAGCAGAGTAGGCAGCTCGATGTACTGGGCACTTAGCACAGGTACAACATGACCTGCTCGTATGAGTACTGTGGCAAACCTTGACCTTCAGAATAAAACTATATTTAATAAAAACTCATACCACTATTAAGCTTAGGACATATGTTGTTAATGAGCTTTGTTGCCTACTTGATGTGCTACTCACATTTACTTAACAAAATATGTGTCAGCTCTGTGTGCTACATTCAAGTGTAGGAAGGAATATTTACACAGTCCTGCAACACACGCTAGAGAGGAATAGTTAGGAGTGAAGGAGGAAGCAAGGGTTTCCCTCCAGGACTCTGGACAGCACTGAGCAAGCTGCAACTTTTGATATGAGTTGGATACTATGAGTGACAGCAGTCATGTGAAGGAGCTGTGATATCCAGCAGAATCTTCACAATATACAATTGCAAGGAGTCATACTTTTAGTGAAGCAAGGGATGTATTCTTTTCAAAAAATGCTCCTTACTACTTTGCCAAGTAAAGAAATATGGACAATGGAAAAAACATGTTATCTAAGACAAAAGCAATTTAAACGGAGCCACTCAGTGCCAGAGCACTTAATTCAGAATCTTCACGTAATTTCCTTTTGTTTAAACCATCATTAGGAGATATCCTCCAGTTTATCACATGTGAATTTTAAGCCTCAGTGGGATTAGTTTTGAAACACATGGAGCACTTCTGGGATTAAATTAATTTTGGCAGTCATACCTGTAAGAGAGCATTTGATTGCCTGCAATGCGGGAGGATTTACTCGTGTTATTGATTTGCTGGCAAATATATTGGGTGAAAATCCCCTGATATTTCTGGTAGTTGTGTATTCCAAATTTTATTGGATTTGAGAGCCATTTTCCTGTGTGTTTAATGTGATATCTTTCTATAAATAGAAAAATTCAGGTGTATAAAAGAATATTCACTGCTATTTGGCTGTACCCTAGGCTTGAGTCACTAATGTTCAATTTTAACAATTACTTAGATTACATTTGTTTTAAATCTTTTCATTTCCAAAGCAGCCTATAGAAAAGAAAGTGTAGAATTTAAGTTAGTTAAGCATAGATAAAACCTTAACTTCTGAAAACCAAAATAACAAAGTTATGTGATTAGTTTAAGTAAACTATAAAGTTGTAATTATTTTCACATTGGCTTTTCTAATGTTGTCTTTGAAGACAGAGCAATTTACTTAATATTGATTACATATTTAACTTCAAAAATACATGTGCATATATTTTTCACATGTTGGAGTATATTGAGCCCATTCTATTTCTACAATGAGCCAAATTTTCATGAAACCTGTTTCTGTGAGTTCCATACTATAGATTTTACAACCAATTTCTAATGTGCAACATCTAATATTTCACAACATTGGAAGGAAGACTCTTTAATCAAAATTAAGGTCCTAAAGTTGTCAAAACTTCAATCTGCTAGCATTTACAATTTAGTGATCATGGTATTAGAAGTAGAATTTACTTAACCTTTGAAGTGTCCTTGGACATATAGATTAAGTCCACAGAAATGTCAATCCCTGGGCCTCAGGAGAGAATACTGCCTCTCAGAGTAAAACGCTTATTGAGGAAGGAAGAGGAAAGAAAATATAACATTACCACAGCCAGTAATAAAAGGTTGTTCTAGTATTTTTAGAATTAAAGATTATATGTATTCATATGAAGTATATAAAGATTGTGTTTGGCTTTGTAATTTATGTTTCAATAGTTAATGGTTATGGCAGGATTTTTCCTCAGCCCATGTTATTTTTCCCATTGTACTACTTCGTCCCTCAGGTAATAGAAGAAAAAGAATGGACAGGAAGAGTATTCAGCAGAGAAGTGACATCAGAGATGGTGAAGAAAATACGAACATGAATGTCAAGGAATGAATTAAGAGTGTTACACACAATAAAGACAAATATGAAATTTGGTTTAAATGTAAGTTCACAGCAATGCATATGTCAATACACCAATGAACTTGCTTAGCAAATTTTTCATGTTGATAATGGTGTATATTCAACTTGATTTCTACTATTTTTAAGGTAAAGAAGAGTAATTGGATGATATTCTTATCTATCACAAAATATATGTAAATCTTTGATAAGTGACTAAAGATTTTTCTTCTTTAAATTATTTATAGGTTGGTAAAATGCATTTCTTTTGTGATAGATACCATCCTGCATTAGAACCTGGGAACATGGGGTAAAACTTGTTTGTGTTGTACTTGTCGCAGCTACCTTCCATTGTATCTCTCAGTCTGTCTACCCCACTCAGCAGTTTCCAATCTGTCTGCACCCTGCCAGAATGGTCTCATTGAAAGGAAAACCTTTGCTAGGGCTTTTAAGTGCAGTTAAGCATGCTATGATCCTAATAAGACATATTCCATTTCCTGTAAATGTGAGCCTGATTCCATAAGGCCAATGCCCCTCTGCCTTCCTGATTCCTTCTCTTCCTCTTCCTCCTCCTCCTCTTCCTCCTCCTTCTTCTCCTCTTCCTCCTCCTCCTCCTCAGAGGTGTTATTTATAGTGATTCCCCACTCTGTCGTATGAGTGCTCTCCAGCATCTCTTTGGTTCCCTTGCAGTCTACACATCTCTCTCCACTTAGCACATCATCCTGAGCACTCATGTTAGCCCAGCCTCTACTAATCTTTGTGTATTGGTTCTTAAGTCATTCTTCTCTAGACATAAGTCTTCTCCAATTCTGTCAATGTGCTATAGAACTCAAACAGTTCTATTCATCAATTATATCAAATTCATGAGTATTAATGAAAAGGTATAAGTCATGTAATCTGATTGCTTTGATTTAACCTATCTTCCTTAATACTTTAGAACTGCAGACAAGCTATTTAAGCTGCAGGTGCTCTAAATATAAAGTAGAAAATGATAATTTGTGCTGCATCTACAGGATGTAATAAAGGTTAAGAAGAAACAATAAACATAAAATCAAATAAGCAAAAATGCAAAAAAAATAAATGTAAAATATTATACATAAGGCCTGACACATGATATCATGTCCCTGAATAAGACATAATGGAAAATAAGCCCTAGAGTCATGTTTCAGAATGCTTGTAATACGAGTCCTCTCACAAAAAATAAGGCCTAGTGAAGAGTCAAACAGGCAGGTGCATTTGGTACATCCACTGCAACACACAGAGATGCATCAAATTATAAAAGCATAATAACCATAAATAAATAATAGTATTGAAATTAATACATAAAATACATGAGAATATGAATTCTAATTATTTGTAAATGCCCAACCAAGTCTTAGATGAGGGATAAATGCCTACATAAGCAGATGAACTCAAAGCTCTTTGCTGCCTGCCCAGACAAACATGATGCATGAGGAAGCCAGGCACTTGGCAAGACGCTCATGTGGTTGTGTTGATCATGAGTCTTCATGATTCAGTACGGTGTATATTGTAACAGATGTACTTGACAGTTCCTTAAGAAACATTATCTGAATTGTGATGCCTTTTCAGCTTTACTTCATTTCCACGTGGACATCGTCAAATGCTATCATTGTTGTTTCCACTCCTGGCTGGTAAGTCTCCACTTTACACTTGATGTAACAGAATCAGCCTCAGCTGCAAGAGGCACGAAATGGGAAAACAGTCTGTGGGATGACGCCAGCAGCAGCTGCACTGCTGATGCACTCCTGGAGAAGAACTCCGCAGCTGCGCGTGAGATGGGGCCAGCAGTTCTACCAGAAGTGAGGTCCCAAGCAATCCAGGCAGGAACTCAGGGACTGCAGAGTTGCGATGATCTCCCAGAGGATGACAACATTAATTCATTTGAATCAGGGAATGTTTTGTGTGGGAATAAGTGTAGATAGCAGGTCATGAAGACATGTACATTGTCGTACCTGAGTAAATGGAGATTGCTGTATGTGAAGAAATATGCCCTCTGAAAGTAAGCCCCATTGTTCTGTTGGAACAAAAATTAATATAAGATCCAGTCTTGCTTTCAGGAAAATATCATAAGTACTTAATATGTGTTACTTATTATTTTATTATTAAAAGGGAAGTCGGATGGTTATATCTCTGGACATTAACATTATCTGATGCGACACATTTCCTAATTCATTAAGTGAATGTCTATGGGTCACCTATGTGTCAAATGTTATGTAATTATGGGACATGCAAATACGAAGAGTAATATGATGAATAAAGGGGTGAATAAAAGACTGTACAAATACAGGTCCTGTCATATTTATAAAGGTCATTTTTCTCATCTAGCCAATGGTCTTGTGTGGTAAATTTATTTTCACAATTTGGTGGAGCTCAGCATAGAAACATGTCTATATATAGGCTGGCAGACATGAGCCCAGGAGGACTTTCTGCAAATAAAGCTCTCCTGTAGCTTGGATTTGGATTTTTCACCAAATGTTCGTGTACTGATGTCTTAATTTCCAGTGGAGCACATTGGAGGTGATAGTGGACCTCCAAGAGAGGGCACTAAGTAGAAGACAATCGGGTGACTGGCTCTTCACACTCTGGATAAGTTAATATTCCTTTTGCCATATGGAATGCCTGGTAGGAAGAGATTAGTTTAGATTAAGTGAAATAGTACTACGAAGAGCAGGCTTAGCCCCTCTCCAGATAATTACCTATTGTTTTGCCATGTGACCTCTTCCCCACATGCCAAATTCTCTTTCCACTTTTTACCACATTGTACAATTTGAGAGCCCTCAGGATTCTTTGTACCATTACTGGGTGATCCAACCACTAAAATTAAAAGCTAAATAAATCTATTTATCTTACAAATTACCCAGACCTGAGTATTTTGCTATAACAACAGAAAATGGGGAAAGTCAGGCTGTGTAGAGAAGTAATTGTAATAATGTACACATGGCCTTCTATTTAAAGAGTTCCCTTGCATTAGGAAAAACTCCATCATTGAAAATATTTCTCTTTCTTTAATTTTTTATTCATTTATTCACTTGGTATAAGGTCTCAGTACACAGCTCAGACTCATAGTGATTAGTCTCTTTCAGCCTCATCAGCACTGGGATTACAGGCATGTGCCACCACATCTGGTTTTGGTGGCCAGTTCAGTGAGCCCAGGGCACCAGGCTGGCACAGCATGTGGTACTAGGTACTGAACCCAGGTCCTTGCACTTGCCAAGCAGGTGCTTAGATCACTGAGCTATCTACCCAGCCTGAAAATATTTCTTTATAAAGAATCAATTTATTTCTTTATAATAAATGGTACTAAGAAATGTTATTCTTATTGTGTACCATTCAATAAGTACAAATAACAAATTTTGGATGAAGAATATGAGGATAATTTATTCTCATGATTAATATGTAAATGATGCTCAATGAATTCTTATTCACTGAGTTCACTTTGGCCCAAACCACTTATATATATATATTCGTATGTGCTATAATTTTGGGCTTTAAAAAATACTTTGGAATTTTTAACATGATTTTTAAAAGTTATGACCTCTGCTTAAACTATGCTCATACAAAGCCAACCAAAAAATAATTACCTGAAAATACTGATTTTTCCTTTTATTTCTTATTATAAAATCAAAACAATTTTCCTTATGTGAAAATGGCTAAAATTGTTCTTAAAAATCAGAAGCACCTTCAGGAAGATTAACCTGATTGAGTTTACTATGTACATATTGTCCATGACGCTTTGACACTTGAAAAATTTTATTTCATTTGAATTTCATGGACATATATACTGACATTGTAGTCTGCAAAGAGCTATGAAAACCAATTTGATTATACCATAACTGTGAATTGTAGAAGGAAAGGTGTAGTTTCACTGTGCTAAATAAATAAGGGATGCATTAAAACCTTACCATAGAATGAAGCAAATGATTCCTGCACAAAACTGCCTGATGTTATGTTGTACTTTCTAAATTTTGTGACTCACTTGACCCCTTCCAGACTCCTGGATTTTATTATCCAGTTAGTCACAGGGAAATAGATGCAACTAGAAATTATCTTCAAATAGTAATTATTCTATTTGTTTCTATTTCCTCACTACATTATGTTTTACTTTTCTTAGCAGTCAAAAACATGTTTAGGAGACATAGAGGGCCAATGTACCAGACAATTCCCAGAAGCCGCTGCCCCCAAGCCTGGCTAGCAATTGGGAATTTCTCCGACTCTCATCACCATGGTTTGGTGAGTGTGTGGTGAGTCTGAGGGAGAGCCTTTGGCTTCTCCCTGCAGGCTCTATGCCATCCAGAGCCTCAGGTCCCAAAACATCCTAGCCAAAAACCTGCCTGGGACACCCCAGACAGACCTGCCTGGCAACTCCCCAGATCCCCTGCTGCCAAGCCCACCATAGGAGTGAGAACTTGTGTGACTCTCCCAGAACTCTATCTGCTCCTGTCCAGCCTGGTGAGTGTGAGGGAGAGCTTCTGCGCTCCCCAGTGCTCCTTGGATGAGGGATGCAACAGAGGGGAACCACAAGCTCACGGTTGTACCAGAAGAGCTGCAGAAAAAAAAAAAAAAAAAACTGAACACAATAGATAGATCCAGGCCAGGCATAACTGGATAATCACAAACTTAATAGACTAGCACCCAAATCTCATTACACGCTAAGGTTATAACTGCACCAAAGCACTACACCAAAGGTCAGAGGTCAGTGCTATATAAAATAACAAAAACAAGGAAAAAAATGCCATCTCAGGTGTCAAGTCCACCAATCAGTGCAGAGTACACTAGCTCAGCTGAAATGAATGAAGCAACTGTGTCAGAAGCAAAGAAACAACACCAGAAAGGTAAAGAGGAAATCAAAGCAGAAATAATTTCTGAAATAAAAAAAGAATTCTTTGAAATCATATCATCTTAAGTACAGAATCAATTTTAGAAATATATAGAGGAAACCGAATTAGGAAGAAAATGTGCACTAAAAGAATTAATAGCTATTTCTAAAAAAGACATTAATAAAAAACTAGAGTAGATCAGAAATATGATGGATTCCTGGAATGAGCAATACTGAAAAGAAATAGAACGTATAAAACAGAGTCAAAGAGATATACAAGAATGAAAAATATCAATCACAAGTCTACAAAACCGTCTCGGTGACAGCGAAGACAGTTTTAGATCTTGAAGACCCTGATGCAGCTAGTGAAAAGGTGAGAAAGGATGTCTTGAAAACAATGAGAATGCAGGAAAAAATAATCTATCAAGATGAACAACATAAGATTAGTTGGCATAAATGAGAATAAAGGAGTCAATACAAATGATATAAAAAGAGAAGAAGTAATCGCAGAAAATATCCCAAAGATGAGGAAACAATCCAACATTCAGGTAACTGAAGCATACAGAACAACAAATAACCTCAACCCAATTAAAAACACACCATAATAGTCAAGATCCCAGAAATCCAAAACAAGAATAATGTACTGAAAGCTGCTAGAGAGAAGAAACAGATCACATTCAAAGGAAAACCCATCAGAATTACAGCTGGTTTCTCTACACAAACCATGAAGGCAAGGAGATCATGGAGAAGAGTTCTTCAAGTCCTACATCAAAAGAAATTTCAGCCCAGACAATTATATCTTGCAAAACTCTCTTTCAAGTTTGATGGAGAAGTGAAATACTTCCATGACAAAGAAAAACTAAACAATTTCATGACAAAGCCATCCCTACACAGACTACTGAAAGATATTCTAGAGAGAGAACACAATGACCAGAACTCCACGAATGAGAACAGAAGGAACCCACTAAACAGGACAGACAATTAAACACAGGATACAAAGGAGTAAACAACACCAGGTAAATATGACAAAAATAAGTCAAAACATTTCAATTATAACCATCAATGTAAATTGACTCAATTCACCAATTAAGAGAAATAGACTGGCACAGTGGATTAGGAAACAAAATCCAACACTGTGTTTTATACAAGAAACACACATAACTCAAAAGGACATTCGTAGGCTCAAAGTCCAAGTTTGGAAAGCAATACTACATGCTCCTCAGAAAAAAGCAGGAGTAGCAATTCTGTTCTCAGACAGTCTCAACTTCAAAAAAAGAATGATCAAATAACAAAATGATGGCCACTATTGGTTGGGAGAAAAATTCAACAGGAAGAGGTAATAACCGAAAATGTATACACACCAAACACGGGAGCACCAAGATATAAAAGACAAATCTTAATGGACATGAAAAACCTAATATCCAAGGCCACAATCTTAACAGGAGACTTTAACACCCGCTTATCTTAAAAAGATAGAACAACTAGACAAAAACTTAGCAAGGAAGTAGCAGAACTGAACCAAAACTTGGAACAAATGAACCTGGTGGGCATATACAGAGTGCTCCACCCAACCACAGCTGAATACACATTTATTCTAGCTGCACACGGGTCACTTTCCAAAATAGACCACATACTAGTACAGAGGTGATGCTTAAGTATGTGCTAGAAAATAGAAATTATCCCAAGCATATTGTTTGACAACAGTACAATGAAATAAATGACAAAAGAAATCAGAAAAGCCCTCTAAATTCATGGCAATTAAACAACACCCTACTCAGCAATCAATGAGTCACAAAAGAAATTAAACAAGAAATTAAACAATATCTACAATTCAATGAAAATTCAAGCACAATTTACCGGAATTTATGGGATGAGATGAAAGCAGTTCTTAGAGGGAAAATCATAGCTATGAACTCACACATTAGGAAAACATAACGGGAACAAATAAATACCCTAATGGTGGACTTCGGACATCTAGAAAAGGAAGAGCAAACTAAACACAGAGCACAAAGATGGGAAGAAATCATAAAGATTAGATCAGAAATTAATTCAATTGAGTTGAAGAAAACAGTTCAAAGAATGCACAAATCAAAAAGTTGGTTCTTTGAAAGGCTAAATAAAGTTGATAAGCCTCTAGCCAACCTCATCAAAAAGAGGAAAGAAAAAATTCAAATACAAGCAATAAGGAAATAAAAAGGTGAAATAAGCACAGACCCAATGGAAATTCAGGAGATTATCAATAGTTACTTTGAGTATCTTTGTGCTCACAGAATAGAAGACACAGAAGAAATGGATAGATTCCTCAAAAGGTACGACTTACCAAAATTGAACCAAGAAGATATAACAACTCTTAATAAGCCAGTAATAGCCAATAAAATACAAAACATAAAAAAAAAAAAGCCTACCGACAAAGAACACTCAAGGCCATGATGGATTCAGAGCTGAATTCTACAATTCTAAAATTTATGGAAGATATAATACCTACACTCCTCATATACTTCAATGAAATCTTAAAGGAATCAGTCCTCTCAAAATCATTTCTGGAGGCACATACTGATTCTCAAACCAGGGAAAGACACAACCAAAAAAGAGAACTACAGGCCAATCTCCCTCATTAACATAGATACAAAAATCCTCAATAAAATCCTAGCAAATATAATACAGAAAATCATCAAGAAGATCATACACCATGACCAGGTAGGATTCATCCCAGGGATGCAAGGATGGTTCAGTATTCGAAACTCTATAAATGTAATACACTATATTAATAGACTGAAATCTAAAAAACCACATGATCATCTGAATTGATGCTGAGAAAGCCTTTTTGACAAAGTCCAACATTCGTTCATGTTCAAGGTCCTACAGAAAATGGGAATAGATGGACTCTATCTCAACTTGATAAAAGCCATCTATAAAAACCCAACACCTAATATAATTAATTCTAAATGGGGAAAAAATGAAATCATTTACTCTGAGATCAGGTACAAGAAAAGGATGTCCTATATCACCCCCCCTATTCAATATAGTTTTGGAATCATTAGCAACAGCCATTAGAAAAGAGAGAAATAAAAGGAATAAGAAGAATAGATAAAGAAGAAGTTAAATTATCACTATTTGCCGACGACATGATACGTTACTTGGGAGACACAAAAAATTCCAAGAAGCTACTAGAATTGATATGGAAATTCAGTATCATAGTAGAACACAAAGTCAATACTCAAAAGTCAATAGCATTCCTCTACACAGATAACAAACACACTGAGAGGGAAAGTATAGAAACAATAACTTTTATGTTAGCACATAGAAAATGAAATACCTTGGAATTCACTTAACCAAGGAAGTCAAAGATCTTTTCACAGAAAATTACAACAGCCTAAGAAAAGAGATAATAGAGGATTTCAAAAAATGGAAAGATATTCCATGCTCCTGGATAGGAAGAACCAACATTGTGAAGATGGCCGTACTTACAAAATTGTTGTACAGATTTAATGCAATCCCTATCAAACTCCCATCAGTATACCTCCCAGACCTAGAGAAATCATTCCTAAATTTTTTTGGAACCACAGAAGACCTAGAATAGCAAAAACAAGCCTGGCCAACAAAGACAAGGCAGGAGACATCACAATTCCTGACTTGCAATTATACTACAAAGCCCCTGAGATAAAATTAACATGGTATTGGCAACAAAATAGACCTGAGGATCAATGGAATAGATTAGAAGATGTAGAGGCCTCTGTACATACACTCAGCCACCTGATGTTCGACAAATGGGCCAAACTACCTTACTGGAAGAAAGATAGCCTCTTTAACAAAAGGTGCTATAAAAACTGGATTTCTACATTCTGGAAACTAAAACTTGACCGAAATCTATCACCATGCACAAAGATAAAGTCAACATGGATTAAAGATCTAAATATTAAAACAGAAACACTCAATCTCCTGGAAAAGAAAGTATGAGGAACTCTTGAAGACATAGGGGTAGGCAAAGAGTTCATAAACAAACATGTATTTGCACGGGAAACACTAAAAGCACCAACAACTGGGATCAACTCTTCTTGAGGAGTTTCTGCACGTTAAAAGAAATTGTCAACAAAGTGCAAATACAACCCAGAAATTTTGAGAAAATCTTAACATGCAATCAGACAAAGGTTTGTTCTCTAGAATATATAAAGAACTAAGATATAATAGGGTACTCAAATTTAAAGGCCCAATTCAGAAATGGGCATTTGAGATGAATACACACTTCTCAGAGGATGAAATTAAAGAAGTGAATAAATGTATGAAAAAATCCTCCACATCGCTGTTAAATGTAAATTAAAACAACACTGAGATACCATCTCACTCCTGAAAGAATGGCTATTTTTCAACCAACAAATGTTGGAGAGGATGTGGGGAAAAGGGAACACTTCTCCACTGCTGGTGGGAATGTAGACTGGTGTAACCATTGTGGAGACTCCTCAAAAGAGTAGGACTGGAAATCCCATCCAAGTCAGCTATCCCCCTACTGGGCATTTTCCTAGAGGAACTGAAAACATTTTATCGTAGCAATATATGTATACCTATGTTTATAGAAGCACAATTTGTGATAGCGAAATCTTTGAAACAATCAAGATGTCCATCACATGAGGAATTGTTGAAAATATGTGGTATTTCTATGTAATGTAGTATTACTCAGCTATAAAGAATGATAAACTTGAAGCATTTATATTGAAGTGGATGCCACTTGAACATATACTCATAAATGAAATAAAACAGACACACATGTGCAAATATCATATAGTCTCCCTAGTATAAGTGGTCAAAAAAAAAAAAAGAAATACAAATATAAATGTAAAAAAACAACTAAAACAAAAATTTTAGTCAGATAGAGCAAACTGAACGGCATATGCTGCAGGTACTAATTGGC
Organism: Ctenomys sociabilis; assembly: GCA_004027165.1. Lineage (NCBI taxonomy): Eukaryota > Metazoa > Chordata > Mammalia > Rodentia > Ctenomyidae > Ctenomys > Ctenomys sociabilis. Next base: position 895 of record PVKA01020867.1, on the reverse strand, counting down.
TTTTCTTCCAGATGGTTAACAACCTAAGTTCATAGGTCAAAAATTGGAGAAGTGGACGGGCTGTAGCGTCAGCCAATGTTTTGACCCTTGTCTTTCAAGGTCAGCAAAGACTCAGGACATAGGAGAACCTGTACTGTAACTCATGAAACTCAGTAGATTACGGAGAAAAAGAAAACATGATTCTTTGTTAACACAGCTGAGCTACAGAGTAAATCAACCCAAATGCCCAACCCATCTTCACTCTTCATATGAAATGCACCAATGTACTTATTTATAATCTAAATGAGTTCTGTTAGTTTCGTGATACTTGCACCTGAAAATTCTCTGACTGAAAAATACAGAGGAAATGTTTCCTTCCTCACAAACGTTCTACCCTGAAGAGGTCATTCTTACATATTACATACAAATTTGTCCACATCCCTTTTGTAATCATACAAAACAGGTCTGCTCTCTGCTTATAGATCTATTCATCTATATCCATTTACTTTTCTGTCCACTTAAAATATGCTATGATAACTGTCGGGAGCCGCTCTGAGATGCCGGCCGCTTTTGGCTCCCCCGCCCATCGTGTCTGCTAAGATAGCGCCCACCTCCGGTTTCCGGGTTTTTGTTGCTGTGCCTGGGCCCCTCCTGTTGTGATTGGCTTGTGAAATCTATATAGCTTGCTGTATCGCGAGATCCGCCATGCTTGCACGGTAGGAGCCGCGGGTAGCGGACACATGTAGAGGCTTGCATCCCACCTGATAGATGCTTGCACGATAGGAGCCGCGGGTAGCGGACACATGTAGAGGCTTGCATCCCACCTGATAGATGCTTGCACGGTAGGAGCCGCGGATAGCGGACGCATGTAGAGGCTTGCATCCCACTCGATAAAGGCTTGCTGAACCCGTTGCTG
>PVKA01020866.1:12302-39700 GCA_004027165.1 Ctenomys sociabilis | reverse complement strand
ACGGGATATTATGTCGGCTTTTAGTACTATGGTCATCCACTAGGTAAATAATTATTGAATTTTTGATATAATTGAGGTATAAAAAATAAGATAAGTAAGCAATTACACTCTTAATTCACTGATAAGAGATATCTGCTAAAATAATATCTGTAAATATAATATCATGTATGTACCTTGTACAATACCAAAACGTTATGAAAACAGTTTGCAATGTATTAGTTCATCAAATCTGTATGGTTAAGGTGTCTTGAAACTGTCTGATTGACATTTATATTTTAATAAAATAAAAATAAATGAAAAAAAAAAAGACTAACAAGGAATGCTATTGATTTTTGGGTATTGGCTTTGTAACCTGCTATGCTACTGAATTTGTACATCAATTCTGAGAGCTTCTTGGTGGAATTTTTTTGAGTCTTTCAAGTAAAGTATCATGTGATCTGAAAATAATGACAGTTTGACTTCTTAAATTAATTTATGTACTTAGTTCAGGTTCTATAGGGCCTACTATGCAGATCAGACTCAGTGGTTCTCCTGTTTTCAGCCTCCAAAGCACTGGGTTACAGTGATGTGCCACTATGCCTAATCACAATCACTGTCTCAGTGCACCCCAATGGTGGGGCTGGCAAGGCACACTGAAGACTGCTTGTCTGGCCAGCCCAGTTTGATTTCTTTACCCATTGATATTCCTTTTATTTCTCTCTCTTGTCTAATGGCTCTAACTAATGATTGCAGAACTATATAGCATAGAAACAGTGATAGAGGATATCCTTGTCTTGTACCTAATTTGATAGTAATGTAAGAGCCCAACAGAAGAAATGAAACTTGAAAGGTATAACAAATACAGTAAAGCAGAAAGGAATGTAATTTAAGGATTAAACAAGGAAGAGAAGACAAAAGAGAAAAGATACGAAAAAAGGTAAGGGGAAAATATGGAAGTATATATACAGGATGGCTGAGATGATTGTACTATGGATTTCCATCAGTTTTTTGATAATAGCAGTTAAGGTGTAGAATTTTCGCCTTGACTATCTCTGTATGCTGATATCAGTGAACTAAGCAACTCCATTGAGGACAACAATGTGTAATACAAAAACCATGCTTGAATATATGTCATCTTGGTCTTCAAAATGTGTACCATTCGTAATATCATATCAATTATTATTATACTCTTTTAAAAATAATTTTTAAAAAGGTAATAAAAGGATAGAAAAAGAGAGAAAAGAATTAAAATTTAAGATTTCTTGAAAGTGAGTGGTAACATTCAATCATATGTCCAATCTTACATAACCATGATTGTAAACCTGAGCAACAGATTTGACAAGAAGAGTAGACAATATATCAATCATTGTTAATCAGCTATTCTTGTTTTGAAAATCTATAACGTATGTATTGTATATTATCATGTCTCTGTCTTTGTTTCTTATTATTGTTCTTGTTTTGTTTTTATTCTTCAAAATACAATAAACTTACTAAAAAGTCTAACAAGGGACCAGGAAGTTACAATTCAGTAGCTACAAGATGATGCAAAGAAAAATACTATAAGAATAATAAGTGTCAATGAAGTAGGAGACAGCACAAATGTCATAAAAAGTCTATTTGCGGATGTACTAATAGAAAATTTTCTGAACATAAGAAAAGAAACTGACACACAGATAAGTGAGGCATATAGAACCCATACAATCACAACCACAATAAATTTATACCTAGACACACAAAAGTCAAGACATTGGAAAATCAGCAAAACAATATGATATTCAAAGCTCCTAGAGAGAAGAAACATCACATACAATGGAAAGCCCATGAGTATCATGGCAGATTGCTCAACACAAAACATCAAATCAAGAAGATATTGGAGTGATGTATTTCAGTTCCTGAAAGAAAAGAACTTCAAGCCCAGATTGACATATCATGTAAAACTATCAAATTCAATAGTGAAATAAGATCCTTTCATGACAAAGAACAATTAAAGAAATCCATGCCCACCAAACTAACCTGACAAAGAGTGCTGACAGATATTCTAAAAAGACAGAAGTGATCACAGATTCAAGAACAACAGAAAAGAACCACCAAACCAAGCAAGGAATTAAAAGGAGACAAAAAGTACAGAACCTATAACAAGAAAATACTATGAGAAAGATAAGCCAATATGTATTATTTATAACCATCAATGTAAAGGGCATCAACTCACCTATCAAAAGAAACAGACTAGCAGAGTAGATTAAGAAGCAAAATCCAGCAATATGCTGCATAAAAGAAACATACTTAACTCAAAAGGAAATTCATAGACTAAAAGTCAGAGTGGCAAACAATCCTCCATTACACAGAAAAAAAAAAAAAGGAGGGATAGCTATCCTGATTGGTGAAAATATCAATTTCAAATAAAAAATCATTCAAAGAGTTAAATAATATCACGGCATACTTGTTAAGGGGAAACTGCAAGAGGAAGATATAACAATTATAAATATATATTCACCCAATGTCCTATATAAGACAAAGTTTAACAGACATGAAAAATCAAGTGAGCAATCATACAATAGTAATGAGGGACTTTAACACACCACTGTTAGAAAGAGATAGATGAACTAGGCAAAAAAGCAACAAATAAGAGAACTTAACCAAACTTTTGTGAAAAAATTGACTTGGAAGGCCTTTATAGAGTGTTTCACCAAGCAACAACAGAATGTACATTCTTCTCAGCTGCACATGGGATATTCTCCAAAATAACTAGCACACAGAGCACTCCTATGTAAATACAAAGGAATTGAAAGTATCCCATGTATACTATATGACTACAGTGCCTTAAATTGGAAATTATTATTATTATCATTAATTATTTTATGAGCAGAATATATTTATTGAGAGAAAGAAAGCTCCTGTCTGAGAGAGGGACAGGAGGGTGGCCTGAGCTGGTAGTCCTGTGGAAAATTGGAAATTATTGACAAAGGAGGCTAAAAACCCCTATAAACACATGGGAATTTAATAGCAAACTCTTAAGCAACCAGTAAGTCACAGATGAAATTAAACAAGAAATTAAAAAAAAATTTGCACCCAAACAAAAATATAGATATAACTTACTGAGACATGTGAGATGCAAAGAAAGCTGTCTTAAGAGGAAAGTTTAGAGTGGTAATTTTTCACATTAGGAAACAGAACAATCCCAAACAAATGATGTTATGCTGCATCCATAAGATCCCAGAAAAAAAAAAAAAGAGCAAGTCAAGCCCAAGGCCCAAAGAAAGCAGGAAATTATGAAGATTAGAACAGAAATTGATGCTTTGGATATGAAGAAAATGGTACAAGAAATAAATGAATCAAAGTGTTTGTTCTTTGAAAGAATAAATAAAATTGATAAACCCCTAGCCAACTTAATCTACAAAACAAAACAAAAACAAATTCATACAATAAAGAATAAAAAGGGTGAAATCACTACAAATCCTAGAGAAATTTGGAAGATCATCAATACTTACTTCCAAAATCTTTACCATCACAGGATGGAAAATACAGAGATAATAGACAGCTTCATAGATACACATGAAAGGCCAAAGCTCAGTAAAGGATATACAAACTAAGAATAACAAAATAACCAGAAATGCAATTGAAAATGTAAAAAAAGCAAAGCAAAGCAAAGCAAAAAAAAAAAAAAAAAACTACCAACAGAGAAAAGTTCAGGTCCTGGTGGATTCTCAGGAGAATTCTACATGAAATTTAGAGATTTAATGACAACTCTTCTCAATTCAATGAAATTCATATATCTATCATCTATCTATCTATCTATCTATCTATCTATCTATCTATCTATCTATCTATCTATCTATCATCTATTGTAGGGAAGGGTCTACACGGTGTTCTGTGTCTAACTACTAGATCAGACTCATAGTTATCCACCTGTTTACAGCCTCCTAAAAGCTGGGATCACAGGCGTGCTCCACCATGCTCACTCTCAATTGCCATCTTAGCATGCCCCGGGGGACAAGGCCAGCATGTTAGGCCCAGGGATCAAACCCCTGGTCCCTGCGCCTGCTTGCTGGTGCTCTAATTTGCTGAGCTATTTGGCCAGTCCTCAATGAAATTTAAAAGAAAGCAATTTTCCCAAACTCATTCCTGGAGGCAAGAATTACTTTGATGCTAAAAACAGAAAGATCCAACCAAAAAAGAGAAGCATAGGCCAATATCTGTAAGAAATATCAAAGCAGAAATCCTCAATAAAACCCTAGCATATAGAATGTAGCAAATTGTCAAGAAGGCCAAGTGAGATTCATTCCAGTAGTGCAGGACTGATTCAATGTAAGCAAATATATAAATCTAATATACTGCATCAATAGAACCAAGAACAAAAAATACACGATCATCTCAATAGATGGAGCAAAAACTTTTGATAAAGTCCAGCACTCACTCTTGTTAAAAATCCAACAGAGTGTCAGAATAGATGATCTATATCTTAGCCTGATAAGAGAAATGAATGAGTCTATGAGAAATGAATATCCAACATCACACTAAATGGGCAAAAACTGAAAACCTTCACTTTAAAATCAGGAAGAAGACAAGGAAGTCCACTGTCTCCACTCCTGTGCAATATAGTTCTGGAAACAGCTAGAGCAATTAGATAAGACAGAGAAATAAAAGGAATAAGAATTGGAAAAGAAGAAGTGAAATTTTCATTATTTGCAGATGATGATACTCTACATAGAAGACCCTAAAAACTCTACCATGAGTCTTAGATATTTAATCAAATTCAGCAATGTAGCAGGATACAAATTCAACACCTAAAATTTGATAACATTTCTGTACACAAACAATGATTTCACTGAGAGAAATTAGGGAAACCATGCCTTGGACAATAACATCCAAAATAAAGAAATACTTGGGAATTAATCTCACAAAGGACAAATGATTTCTACATTAAAAATTATGGAGAAAAGAAATTGAAGAGGATTTAAGAAAACGGGAAAATATTCTATACTTCTAGACAGGGAGAACCAACATTTTGAAAATCATCATAATCCCAAAATTGTTATACAGATTCAATGCAAAATACCATTAGTGTACCTCACAGAGCTAGAGAAAACTTTCATCAAATTCATTTGGAGCCACAAGAGACCCAGAATATCAGAAACAATCATGGGTAATAAAGGAAAGGCAGGAGGTATCACAATCCCTGACCTGAAATTATACTATAAATCTACTGTGATAAAATCAACATGGTACTGGCATAGAGACCGACCTAAAGGTCAATGGAGCGGAGTAGAAGATGCAGACACACCTGAAAACACGCTGACCCACTTCATCTTTTTTTTAAGTTATATGTTTGATACAGGGTCTCATTATGTAGCTCAGATTTGTTGTCATCCTCCTGTTTTCAGCCTCCCCAGTGCTGGAATTATAAGTGTGTACCACCACACTGGGACTTAGTTGCTGGATCAACATACTCCAGGGTGAATTAAACCCTGGTTTCTGAGCTTTCCTAAGCAAGCTCTTTGTCTGCTGAGCTATCTCACTGGCCCAAAGCCACCTTATCTTTGATAAAGGGGCTAAACTTGCTCACTGGAATAAAGATAGCCTGTTTAATATATAGTGCTGGAAAAAACTGGCTTTCCACATACCAAAGGTTAAAATTAGACCCATGCCTATCACCATACACAAAGCTACTGTCAAAATGAATCAAAGATTTAAATATTAAAACAGAAACAATCTTTTGAAGGAAAATGAAAGTAGAAGTCTTAAGCAGATAGGGTTAAGTAGAGAATAAGTGAACAAAAGCAAACTGCAATGGGAAAAACATCAAAGAATCTACAACTGCTATCTCATCTTAAAGAGGTTTTGCCCTTCAAAGAAAATCTCCAACAGAGTAATAAGAAAGCCCACAAACTGGGAAAATTTATAGCTAACTCTCATTCCAACAAAGGCCTTCTATCTAGAAAATATAAAGAATTAAAAAAGCACCCCCCATTCAAAGACCCAATCCAAAAATGGGCATTCTGAGATGAACATACACTTTTCAGAGGAACAAATGCAAATGGAATTAAATATGGGCAGTCTGTTCAACAACATTGGCCATTTGAGAAATGCAAACTAAAACAGCACTGATATTTCATCTCTCCCTAGAAAGAATGGCTAACATCAAGAAGTCAGCCAAGGGCTGGCCAGACAACTTAGTAGACTAAAACATCTGTTTACGCAGAGTGCAGGATACAGGGTTTGATCCTCAGTGCACGCTGCCAGATCCAACCCCGGGGCATGGTGATAAGGCAACTGAAACTGGGTGTGGTGGCATGTGCCTGTAATCTGAGAGCTTGGGAGGCTAAAAACAGGAGGATCACTACGAGTACAATCTATGCAGTAAGACTCTGTAGACCCTGTACTAAATACATAGAAAAAGAAATCAACCATTAACAAATGCTGGAGGGGCGTGGAGAAAAAGGCACCCTTATGCACTGTTGGTTGGACTGTAGATGGGTACAACCACTATGGAAATAAGTATAGAGGTTCCTTAAAACCTAAGACTAGAGATCACATTCAAGCCAGCTATTCCCTTTGTGTGTATTTTTCCATAACTGAAAACCTCATACTCCAGTGATGTATGTGCACTCATGTTTATAGCAGTGAAGTTTGTTGTCACTAAATCCTGGTAACAACCAAGATGCCCATCAGCTGAAGAATGGATAAAGAAGATGTGGCATTTTTATATGATGGAATATTATTCACCTATATAACGAGATAAATTTGAGTCTTTTGTCCATAAATGAATGCAACTACAGAACTTTTAAGTGAAATAAATCAGACCCACATGTGCAAACATTATATTGTCTCCTTAGTGTGAATACCTGAGAGAGAAACAAGGAATCTGAAGGGTACAGTAGATATATGGAAAGGGGAATGAACTTATTCAAAAGGAAAGAGTTAGTGAGTTGAGGAAAAGAGCAGGTGAGGCAGTGGTGGAATGAGATTTATCTATGTGTGTAAACAGGACGGTTTACAACTGTACTGTGCATTTCTACTAATCTATGAAAAGAAGCAGTTAATGGTTTAATTTGTTTTGTCTCCTGTTTTCAAGTGTTTGTACTTTTTCTCTTCCTAATTCCTTGAACATTTGTTTTTTCTTTGTTCTTCCAATTTTTACATATGGTAATATGAATAACTGGTTGGAAGACAACACTATGTATTACAACAAATACCATGAAATTCATATAATTTTGTGTTTTTTATGTATTTAATACAGGGTCTACAGGGTCTCACTACATAGATTAGACTCATATTGATCCTCGTGTTTGCAGCTTCCCAGTTGCTGGGAATACAGGCATGCACCACCACACTCAGTCTCAATCTCTGTCTCAGTTTACCCTGGGGGCAGGGCCAGCACAGCACACTGGGGATCACACAGCCCCTGCATCTGCCTAAGCAGGTGCTTTACTCCCCTGAGCTATCTGGCCATCCCCATATAACTTTGTTAAGTGAAATTACACATCACTTGTAAGTTTTCCTGTTTTAATTCTAATTTGTGGTCTCCTTAAATAAAAAATTAAAAAATAAAGTGTTAGAAATGGTACAGAATTTCACTAAGCAATGTAATAGGAATTCAAGAATGGTTATTATATTGCATGTTATCTCCAAATCAGTTGTTTAGATTACCAGATACGAGGGGCTGGAGAGATAGCTCAGTGGAATAAGCACTTCCCTGACCAGAGCAATGGGCCTGAGTTCAATTGCTGGTGCTGCCAAAAAAATAGATTATCACATATAAGCACAAAAATTGCTTTAAAAAGTTATAAAAAAATAAAAAATTAAAAATGAATAAAATATTTCTTGTCCTATCTTACCTCTTTCATGATGTCATGTGTTTGCTGACGACAGCCTCAGTGCTGAGAACAATGCCTCTACTGGAAAGCACGTTGTGTTCTGAGTCAGTCTGATTTAAGCATTACAATACCTTATTGTCCAACTGCATTTCTAGATGCCTGATAATTCTTCATTGAAGCATTAAAATAAAATGAACAACTTTCTCTTGGACACTAGATGTTCAATCTCCAGGCTCTGATGTCACATAAATTTTTGTGTATATAAGTTTATTGTGGAGATCTGCCCAACCCCAGGCCCCGTGAGTACGCTCTCTCCTGCACTCACCAGACCATGTGCAGGTGCTTTACTCCCCTGAGCTATCTGGCCATCCCCATATAACTTTGTTAAGTGAAATTACACATCACTTGTAATGCCACGTGCAAAAGACCATTCCCCATGTACTCTGCACATCCAGAGTCAGCACAGCCAGCCCTGTGAGTTAGAACTTCCACCGTGCCTCAGGACCGCTCCAGATCTGTCCAACCCCAGGCTCTGTGAGTGTGTGGGAGAGCTTCTAGACTCTCCTGCACCCGCTGGCCCAAGACCAGGACAACCGCATGAGAGAGACATTTCTCTGTGTTCTCTGGACCTCCCCTGCCCCCCCAGAGCCAGCACAAGCCCACACTATGAGTGAGAACTTCTACCACAGTCTTGGGAGCCCTCCAGACCCACCTAAGCCCAGGCCAAGTGAGTGTGTGGAAGAACTTCTGTGCTTTCCTGCCCCCCTCACACTGCTTCAGACCTAGCCCAGGCCTGGCACACAGGCCTTGGGTGAAACCATGCAGTTGATGTTTCTGCGGTGAGACTAGGGTCAAAACCATGCAGCTAATCCAGGAGCAGAACATGCTGCCAGAGGAGCACAACAGGCTTACCTCCAAGGGCAGGAGCAAGCAGGAGCTGAGCAAAAGAGTCAGACCCAAGACAGGCACAACTGAGTGAAACAACCTGGTATATCGGCACCTGAATTTTAGTGGGTGTGAAGGTTACAACTACACCAAAGCGCAAAACCAAAGGTCAGTGGACAGTGGTATACAAAATGACAGAGAAGGAGCAAAATGCAATCTCAGGTCATGAGCTCACCCAGAACAAGTGCAGAGGACACTAGCAAGCTGAAATTTCTGAATTAATAGAGGTGAAGGAAAGAAACACAGCAGAAAGGTACAGAGGAACTCAGATCAGAATTAATCTCTGAAATAAAAAAAGAAATCTGTGAATTAACAGTGTCTGAAGGAAAGAAACAACAACAGAAAGGTTCAGAGGAATTAAGATTAGAACTAATCTCTCAAAGGAAAAAAGAAATCTCTGAATTAAGAGCATATGAAATGAAGAAGCAAATACAAAACATGTAGATGAGATCAGACCAGAAATAATCACTGAAGTTAATTAATAACTGCTTCTCAAGAAGACACTGGTTAAAAAAAATAGAGGAGATTTGAAAAGTGATGAATTCCTTGAATGAGCAACACAGGAAATAAATAGATTGAATGAAGCAGAATCAACGAGAGAGAGAGAAACTTAAAATGTCAATCACAAGCTTGCAAAACAGTTTGAGTGAAAGTAAAAATAGAAATTCAATCTTCAAGATGCTGGTGCAGCTAGTAAAAAGGTAAGAAAAGATATCTTTAAAAAATTGGACACAGGAAAAAGTAATTCATTAAGTGCAAGATGATGCAAAGATGAATAATGTGAGAATATCAGATATCAATGAGAAAGAAGGAGGCAATACAAATAATATAAAAAGAATATGGGCAGAAGTAATAGCAGAAAACTTCCCAAATATGAGTAAACAATCTAACATTCAGTTAAGTGAAGCATATAGAACTCCAAATAACGTCAATCCAACTAAAAATACATCGAGACATAGTAGTCAAGATATCAGAAATCCAGGACGAGAACAATACACTCAAAGCCACTAGAGAAAAGAAACAGATCACGTTCAAAGGAAAACTCATAAGAATAATGGCCAACTTCTCTTCACAAACCATGAAGGCAAGAAGAGAATGGAGCAGAGTACTTCAAGTCCTCTACGAAAACAAACTCCAGCTCAGACTACTATATCATGCAAAACTCTCAAGTTTGATGGAGAAGTGAAATACTTCCATGATAAAGAACCACTAAAGAATTTCATGATGAGAAAGCCAACCCTAAACAGGCTAATGAAAGATGCTCTACAGAGTGACCAAAATGATCAGAAGTACACAAATGAGAACAGAAGGAACCCACTAAATAGTGCACACAATTAAACACAGGTCAAAAAGGAGTAAACAACAGCAGGTAAATAACATGTTGAATGTAATTCATTCCATCTCAATTGTGACCATCAATGTAAAGGGAGTCAATTCACCAATTAAAAGAAACAGACTTGCACAGTGGATTATGAACAAAATCCACCAATATGTTGTATACAAGAAACACAGATACTCAAAGAAACTCATAGGCTGAATGTCAAAGGATGGAAAACAATAATACAATGACCAGCACCTCAGAGAAAAGCAGGGGTGGCAATCCTGTTCTCAGACAGTCTCAACTTCAAACCAAGAATGATGAAAAGAAATAAAAAATGCCACTATATACGGGGTAGGGGAAAAATTCAAGAGGAAGAGATCACATTCATAAATGTATATGCACCAAACAAGGGAGCACCAAAGTATATAAGACAAATCTTAATGGATATGAAAAATCTAATATCCAATACCACAATCTTAACAGGAGAACTTAACAGCCCCTTATCCCATAAAGATAGGTCAAGTGAACTAAAAATTAGAAAAGAAGAGCAGAACTGAACCAGAGCTTGGAACAAATGGACTTAGTGGACATATGCAGAGTATTCCATGCAACTGCAGAAGAATATACATTTTTTTCAGCTGCACATGGGTAATTTTCTTAAATAGACCATAGGTCATGCTTAAGTATATGAAAGGAAACAGAAATTATCCAATGCATATTGTCTGAAGACAGTACAACGAACCTGGAAATAACTGAGACAACAAAACAGGGGAACCCTCAAAATGCATGGAAATTAAACAACACTGTATGGAGCAACCAAGGAGTCACAGATGAAACTAAACAACAAATACAAAAATATCCACAATTCAGTGAATATTGAAGCACAATTTATTGGAATTTATGGGGTGTGTTGAAAACAGTTCTCTGAGCGAAATTTATAGCTCTGAACTCACACATTAGGAAAATAGAATTGGAACAAATAATAACCATAATGTTGAACCTCCAGCATCTAGAAAAGAAACAAACACGGGAAGAAATCATAAAGATTTCAGTAGAAATTAATTCAATTGAAATGAAAAAAAAAAAAAAAAACAGTTCAAGAATTAAGGAATCAAAAAGCTGGTTCTTTGAAAGATTAAATAAAATTGGTAAACCCTTGGTTAACCTTATCAAAAAGAGGAAAGAAGAAATTAAAATACAAGCAATAAGGAAGGAAAAGGGCATAACTACCATAGAGCCAGTACAAATTCAGAAGATCATCAGTAGCTACTTCAAGAAACTTTGCTCTCACAGAATAGTAGAAACAGAAGAAATGGACAGATTCCTAGAAAGGGACAAATTATCAAAACTATATCGACTGGGGATACAGCTCAGCAGCATAAGTGCCTGCAAAACCAGTGTAAGGTCCTGAGTTTGAGCCCCAGTGGGGAAAAAAAGACTACATCAAGAAGATATAACAACTCTCAATAACCCAATAGCAGCCAATGAAATACAAAATGTAATAAAAAACCTACTGAGAAAGAAAAGTTCAGGTCCTGAAGGAATCACAGGTGACTTCTAGAAGAAATTTACTGAAGATATAATCCCTATACTGCTCAAAATCTTCAATGAAATTGAAAAGGAAGCAGTCCTCTTAAAATCATGCCTGGAGGCAAGTATTAAACTGATACCAAAATCAGGGAAAGGCACAACTAAAAAAGAGTACTACAGTTCAATTTACTTCATGAATATAGATTAAAAAATCCTTAATATAATCCTAGCCAATAGAATACAGCAAAGCATCAAGAAGATCATACACCATGACCAGGAAGGATTCATCCCAGGGATGCAAGGATGGTTCAATATTCACAAATCTATAAATGTGATATACCATATGAATAGTGCAAATCGAAAAACCACGTGATTATCTCAATTGATGCAGAAAGGCTTTTGACAGAGTCCAGCACTTATTCATGCTCAAAGTGTTACAGAAAATTGGAATAGATAGGCTCTACTTCAATCTGATAAAAGCTATCTAAAACAACTCAATGGCTAGTATAATTCTCAGTGCAGAAAGACAGAAATCTTTTACTCTCAGATCTGGTACAAGACAAGGATGTCCTCTATCACCCCTCCTATTCAATATAGTTCTGGAATCATAAGCTAGAGCCACTAGGCAAGAGAGAGAAATAAAGGGAATATGAATATATAAAGAAGTTAAATTATTATTTATCGATGACATAATACCATACTTGGAAGACCCAAAAAACTGCACCAAAAAGCCACTAGAATTGATACACAAATCCAGTAGCATAGCAGGATACAAAGTCAATACCTAAAAGTCAGTAGCATTCCTCTACACAGATAACAAACACATTGAGAAGGAAATTAGAGAAACAATACCTTTACAATAACACCGAGGAAAATGAAATACCTTGGAGTTCATCTTACTAAAGAATTCAAAGATCTTTCCAAAGAAAAAGAGATTGTGGAGCATTTCACAAAATAGAAAGATGTATCTTGCTCTTGGACTGGATGTCCCAACATTGTGAATATGGCCATACTTCAAAAATTGCTATATAGATTTAATGCAATCCCTATCAAATTACCAACAGCATACCTCCCAGACCTAGAGAAATCACTCCTACAATTTATTTGGAACCAGTAAAGACCTAGAATAGTAAAGGCCATCCTGGCCAAGAAACACAAGGCAGGGGGCATTACAGTTCCTGACCTGAAATTACACAAAGCTATTATGATAAAAACAGCATGGTATTGGCAATGAAATCCAACTGAGGATCATTGGTATATATTAGAAGATTCAGAGGCCTCTATGAACAAACTGAGTCACCTGATCTTTGACAAAGGGGCCAAACATGGTTACTGGAAGAAAGATAGCCTCTTTAATAAATGGTGCTGCAAAAACTGGCTTTCTACATGCTGAAAACTAAAACTTGACCGAACTCTATCACCATGCACTAAGCTAAAGTCAAAATGGATTAAAGATATAAACATAAAAACAGAAACACTAAATCTCCTGGAAGAGAAGGTAGGAGTATCTCTTGAAGACATAGGGGCAGGCAAAGAGTTCATGAACAAAAATCAAGTAGCACAGGTAACAATTTGAAGAATTAACAACTAGGACCACCTATTATTGAGAAGTTTTTGCATGTCAAAAGAAATTGCCAACAAAGTGAAAAGGCAACACACAAATTAAAAAAAATAGTAACTCATAAGCACTCAGACAAAGATCTGGTGTCTAGAATTTATAAAGAACTTAAAAACATTAAGGCTCCTAAATTTAAAGACCCAATCCAGAAAGGGGCATTTGAGATGAGTACAAACTTCTCAGAGCATGAAATTAAAGAAGCAAATAAATATGTGAAAATGTGTTCCACATCACTGGCCATCCATGAAATGCAAATTAAAATAACCCTGAGATACATCAACCAACAACAAATGCTGGAGAGGCTGTGAGTAAAAAGAAACCCTTCTCCACTGCTGGTGGGAATGTACAATGTACACTGGTGACCATTATGGAAATCAGTTGTGGAGACTCCTTAAAAAACTAGGAGTGGGCATCCCATTTAATCCAGCTATTCCTCTACTGGGAATTTTTTCCAGAGAAACTGAAAATGTAATATCATAGTTTTGTATGTGTAACTGTATTTATAGCAGCACAATTAATGATAGCCAAATCTTGGAAACAACCAAGATGTCTGTCACCTGAAGAATAGATGAAAAAGTTGTGGTATTTTTGGACAATGGATTATTACTCAGCCACAAAGAATAATAAACTCATAGCCTTCATATATAAATATATGCCACTTGAAGATATACTCATAAATGAAATAATCCATACCCATATGTGTAAATATCATATAGTCTCCCTAGTATAAGAACTCAAAGGAAGAAGTACAAATAGAAAGATATAACATAATTAATAAGAAAACAGGAACTTAACGATTAGACAATGAAAAGAGGGCAAGGAGAAAAGATAGGAAACATGACAGGGACAAAGCCATAAATATATGTATAATATCGGCAAGGCCATGTTCCTGAGAAGTATAAGCAGGTTGTTGAAATTAGCAGTTACTTGAAGGCTTCTCACCATGACTAACTATATATGCTGATACCTGTGTACTGAGCAACTGCCCCGAAGATAGCAATGTGTAATAGTGGGGTCATGGTTGGAATGCCTGTCATTCTGGTCTTTTAAATATATAATGCTTTTCATAATATACCAATTATGGCCAAACTGTATCTCTTTTTTTGTGAGGACATATTTATTTTTTATTTATTTTATTTTATTGTTTGCAAGTGGTACAGATTTTTACTTAATGAATTAATTTGAATGTTACACTATTTGTTGTAATGCATATTGTTGTCTTTCAATTAGTTACTCATATTACTTTTTTAATTTAATTTTTAATAGATCGCAAATTGAAAATTATTTACAAATGTAAATGAATATAACAAAAAACTGTCCAAAATAAAAACAAAGAAGGAATTTACAGATCAGTGAAAATAGTTCACTGTGTGAAAACCAAGAAACTTATATTCATATAATTAGAATTCTCAAAGTAGAAAGTAGAAGGCAATCAATATTTAAAGTTATAGAATTTTTGAATTTAGTTCAACTTTTATTATCACATTTCTAAGAAAAATGAACCTTTTGCACAAGAAATGTAAATAAAATCATACCAAGCTACACGAAAATGAAATTGTTCAAAACTTATTATAAAGAAAAAAAAAGATTAAATCATATACATAAAAACATTAGCTATGGAAGAAGAAAATTAAATAGCATCTTATTCCACATTAGAAAGAAAAAAGGAACAAGTGTGCAAGAAACTAGACTAATTAAAGGACTGAAAGAAAAAAAAATCTAACCTCTTTGAATTTAATACTTAGTAAACATACCTTTGAAAACTAAAATGTTTCCTAGTTATCCAAACTTGAAATATTTTAATACCTCCAGACGAAGCATATAGGAGATAACAAATAACATAATTCAAAAGACAAGAGAAGTTGCAGTATGCTCCTGGATGAACAATAAACTGAATGAACTATCAAAGTAATAGTTATGCAGCACTTTATAAAATATATTAACCCTTATTTAAAAGGTCATTGCAGATTTCTATGAAGCAGTACCAATCTTATGTCTGCTTATACATGTATTTTTTCATGTATATGTGTGTTATGTGTGTAGAAAAGGCAAGGAAGAAGTAATATGAAGTAAAAAGGAAATGCAAGTATACTTTTTAAAGTTTCTAATACTAGGAGAAGATATTTTATGATGTCTTTTCGACATTGTAATTCAAAGATATAGTAAAATCTTAAAACAAAATTTAAGATTAAGCATTATTCAGAAAATTAAATACTAATTAATTAAAAATTAAATGTTTCAAAACATTTGAACTAAGGAAAAGTTTTCATGATAGTAAAGAAATATTAAGAATAAAACAAGATAAATGCTGGAATGGCAAATAAATGACTATCACTTCTGACAGTTTTGGGGTAGGATATTGCACAAAGTTCCAGTGTGTTGTGGAAATGGATAATGACCATGACACTTACTGTTGGCCAGGTGTCACTTGTAGGACTGGAGTGCAGCTATTTTCTTGAAATCCACCGTGTAGACCTATATGGAATCATGTAGTCTGTGTAGGCATGGCTTTGTCATCATGAAATCCTTTAGTTGTTCCTTGTCATGGAAGCATTTTACTTCTCCATTATATTTGAAAGAGAGTTTTGCAAGGTATAACAGTCTGGGTTGAAATTTGTTTCCTTGCAAGACTTGAAGTACTTTGCTCCATGCTCTTCTTGCCTCGATGGTTTGTGAAGAGAAATCTGCCATTATTCTGATGGGTTTTCCTTTCAATGTGATCTGTTTCTTCTCTTTAGTGGCTTTTAGTATACTGTTCCTGTGCTGAATTTCTGGGATCTTGATTATTATATGTCTGGAAGTGGTTTTAATTAGGCTGATGCTATTTGGAGTTCCACATGCTTCGGTTCCCTGAATGTCAGATTGTTGCCCCATATTTGGGAAGTTTTCTGCTATAACTTTTGCCCATGTTCTTTTTATATCATTTGTATTGGTTCCTTCCTTTTCATCGATGCCTATTAGTCTCACATTGTTCACCTTTGCATCATCTTGCAGTTGTTGAATTACTTTTTCCTGCATCCTAGTTGTTTTTAAGAGATCTGTGTTTACTTTTTCACTAGCTGCAATGGTATCTTTAAGGTCATAGAGTCTATTTTGACTTTTACTCAAACGTATTTGTCAGCTTGTGATTGAGGTTTTAATTTCCTGTATATAACTTTGGATCTGCATCATACGTTCTGTTTCCTTCCTATATTGCTTATTCAGGGGTTCAATCATTTCTCATATTCTGTTCTATTTTTTCATCAGTGTATTCTTTAGAAACACTTAGTACTTCTTTGATTATAGTTATGACTACTTTTTTATTTTAGAAATTATTTCTGATCTGATCTCTTCTATACCTTTCTGCAGTTTTTTCTTTACTTCCAACACTATTATTTCAGAGATTTCAAGTGTGTGATTTCCAATTTCCTCTATTATAGTGTTTTCTGCATTTGTACTGGGTGGACTCGGGGCATGAGACTTCTTTTTGCTCCTTCTTTTTGTCATTTTGTGTACCACTGACTTTTGACTTTTGGTGCAGAGCTCAGATAGCATTGTTACCTTAGCTCCAGGTCTGGATCTATGAAGTTCGGACTCTTCCAGGTGGGTGTGGCTTGGGTCTGGCTTCTTCCTGATTCAGCTTTGCAAGTAAACCATTTGTGTCATTCTGTCAAGATGTTCTGCTCCTGAATCAGCTGGATGGTTCTTGCTTCTAGCCTTTTTGCAGGGAGTTCGGTTGAAGGGTCCCACACTGAGCCTGCGCTATGTGTCACTTCAGGATCTGGCAGCCCAGGCGGTCTCACTCACAGACTGGGCCTGCACTCTGAGTCATATGATCATAATTTAATATTTTTATTTTTTATTTTTTTCGCAGAACTGGGGTTTGAACTCAGGCCCTTGCACTTGCCAGGGGAGCACTTATTCCACTGAGCACCAGCCCTCAGGCTGTAACTCAAATAAGAATGTTTTAAGGGGTAATAAATGAAAAAAAGAGACTAGAAATAAAAAATGTTACAGGACTACCCTGCTAAAATGCTGTATATGGTTCAATTTCTAAATTTGTGTAAAAATTTGTAACTGTTTATTCATTTTTTAAACATTTTCTTACTTCTTTTTTCCATATTTGGTAAAGACTTAAAGGTTTAGTATAGCAATACTTGATGGAAAATACCTGTTCTATGTTATACCTAATATGTTTGATATCAGACAGATAGTGAGGTTAAACCCATCTGCATATGTTGTATGACAGTAATAAGCTTCTGTTCTGGAGGTTAACAACCTAAATTTGCAGACCAAAAATTACAGAAAAAGAAGAACTGCATGGACAGCCAACATTTTGGCTCTACCCTTTTAAGGTCAGTGAGGACTGAGGACATAGAAGAACCTGTATTGTAACATGATATAACTGTGTTATGTCCCAAATTTTCTGATCAAGAAGATTATGGGGCCACAGAGCAATGTGATCGATGATGCAGTGTGTGCCTAAAGACGGTCATATGGAGAGACAACATTCTCTCAGACTTTCACAGAGAGCAAATTGGTGAGGCAATAGCTGTGACTCATCCACACAGATGACACTGACAAAGGATCTACAAAGTGCGGTACAGGGTTTCTGGATAAGTCCTGAGGGGACTTACCTTGTCAGATACAAAAGTTCCATTTCTTGCTTTATCTTGGTATTAACCATATAGCAGAAAAGTCGAGGTATGAAAAGTGGAGTCATGTTAGTACAGTGAGCTATGGAAGGTCTAAGTCAACAGATTTAGACATTGCCAATTCTGTGGATAACCCAGTACTATTGTGGACTACTGAACTATATTGGAATATTTTTCTGAATTCATACACCTACAGTATTTAGATGGCAATGGAATACCCATCTCCGGCAACACTAAAGAAAAATTGTGATATAAATGAAGGCCCATTTTTTTATCTACATATATAAAATAGTTAGGATAGACATATAGCTACTTTATCTTAATTCAATAAGAAGAAAGATTTGTGCTAATAGTGTTTGGACAGGATATCATGTCTGCATACTGTGCTACGAATGCCTACTGAAAATACAACAATATGCCTTGTATTAATTGTTGTAACACTTCTACCAACCTGTTTTGAAGCTGTCTCATTGCAATTTTTTTCAATAAAATTAATAAAAAATAAGTCTATTGTGCTATTAATTAATTAACCTGAGTTTTGTTGTCAGAAATTTGGGAAGCACATTTTACTTATCTAATCAAATTGATAATCACATTTTCTTTCTACAACCCTTCCTTTGTCTACACCTGTCAAAAGTGGGCACTCCATTGACATTCAACTACCATTTTACTTATACAGAAAATATAGTAGTTGAGATCTACTTTCATTGACTATAAGACCAGGAGCTGGTGACATCTGAATTAATGATTGAGTTAGAAGGTGTAGCTCAATGGTAAAGCATCTCTTTAGCATGTATGGGTCCCTGAGTTCCATTCCCTGTGTCAGAGGTTAAGGATGTGAATAAGCATGGGAACCAAGGATGAGGAGGAGTTCCAGGAAATGGCTGAGAGAGAAGAATTTTAAATTTAACACATTATATCTTAAAACAGAGGCTTCAGTAACAGACACATTAACACATATCTGTAATCCCAGATACTCAAAAGGCTGAGGCAAGAGGATTGCAAGTTGGAGATCAGTAGGCTGAATGGCAGATTCTGTCTCAAAACATTTTAAAAAATGGATGGGGGTTGTAGCTCAATGGTAAAGCATCCCTGAGTTTGTTCTATAGTACTAGGGAGGGAGAATATGAAGAAAGGATAGTGGAAACAAGAGGAATATGATGTGACCCTGCCCCAGTGCCTCAGGCTCGTGGGAGTTTCCTATGGCTTCTTTTGTGGAGGCTTATGCCAGTCTTCTTGCGAGAAGATTATTTTGGCAAAACCGGATTCTAATCCTGCCTTTAGATATGTACAGTGCTGTCTAAAATAAGACTTTACCCCCTCAATTGACTTAAAGCAGTACAAATTGGTTTAGCTGTGGTGCTGATGTGTAGCCTTTGAAGCAATGGGACCAGTCAGTGATACCCAAATCTATAGCTTCCCAACTATTATGCATATACTAGGATAAGTGACACCATGCTGTCAGCTGAGAGTAAAGTTTGAGTAAGAATCCTTGGAGTCTCAGACCTGGAGGCCTGATTGAACCACCAAACCAAAACCAGTTGAACCACCAACCCAAATCACAAGATACTTCCTCAGACTGTATTACGCATATCCCCCAAACTTAGAGGATACCTGTTACTTGGAATATAGTAGTCTTAATGCACAGCTTTCTCTGAATATTGCAGAAATACTATTGCACCTCCTTCCTAACATAACTTACAGTACTACTATACTTTCCACTGTTCTGAGTCACTCAACCTTAGCCACTCCCCTCATTAAGAATTAATAGCACCCAGGGTCAGTTCTGGTTCATGGCCTTTGTTCCAGTAAGCTATTGTTCTGACTACATTTAGGACCCCATTTGCTCCTCACCACTGTAGATATGTGTTTTTTTATTGACATTGTGGGCTGCAATGAAAGTGGTATATTGGCATATACTCACTAGAATTCCAATAACTTTTCACTAGGATGACAAATATAACCTCCTCTGGACCATGATGAGGTCAAAGTGGGACTTCTATAATCTGTGTTCTGTAACTCTGTATCATTTAAAATGGAAAGACAAACCTTGCCAAAAAGGTGATGGAATTCAAGACAAGCCACAACAAATTCTGGCACTTTGCAATATTGAAGAAAATGATGGAAGTAGGTATTCATACTTTTCCCTGCTTTTTTCCTCTACAACAGGCAATAAGATCCTCACTGAGAGGCACCCTCTCTAGACACAAGGAAAGGAAGGATTTTACTTATCATTGAAATGGGTATAGCCCCCAACCCCAGTTCTGTACCAGTAGATCATGTTCCTATTGCATTTTCCATGATGACCTACTTTTCATCAAACCTTACATGAAAATATTTAACTTTAACTTTTCCTGAGTCCTCATTTCCTTATGAAGGCTCTCATGTCAAATAAAACTTGTATTAAACATATTTCAATGATTTTCTTTTACTAAGCCGCCTGTTGTTATAAGGGTCTCAGCCATGATCCAAGGATGGGTTGAGTAAAAGACGTTTTCAATCCCCTACTTGGGTCTAGATACAATCACCACAATTAGTAGTGCATCACTTGCCTTTGGCCACTCAGAAGAATTATTATTGAATTTGCCTCACTCTGCTTCTATTAAATGATGGACTAGCATTGTACTGGAAGAGCAATGATTGGATCTCTCCATGGAGGCCCATCTTCCATGTTTCTTATTCTGAGAGACAGCAGTAAGAACCCCATAGTTGTGCATCAAAGATACAGAATAATAAACCTTCCTAAAGAACTAGACGATAATTGCATTGTACCTTTCCATTGTTGCTTTGATGAGTTCCAGCCGTCCAAGAAAATTTCCCATATTTATGCCTTTTCCTTACTCTTACTCATTTTTCCTTTCTCTTATATGGACCTATGAGACAGAGTAACTATATACCATTCATGACAAAGTCATGGTAAATTAAATAAAATAACTTCTCTATTCTAAATCTCTAAGACTAATAGCAGAGACATTGGGACCCCTTAACTGTCAAAATGAAGTGCTAGGCTAGTCCCCCAGTGACATCAATCAAGCAACAATCATTAGGAGAATCATATTTATTGATTTATTTTTAGGTTTATGATTTGATTGTATGAATCAATAAAAGGGAATTCACATTGGTTCAATATAGAATGTGCTAAACCATAGCATTGTTATTCATAGCCTTTTGTCCTTCTGTATATGATCAGTGGCCTTTCAGGAAAGCACATAATTAAAGGTTTCTAATTCCTGACATATAGGTTGTAAAGAAGAGCGGTTTTCATTTGTTAAAAAGATAAGAATTATTATAGTCATGGGTTTACAAAGGGGAAACAATACAATGCAGGACACTTAAATTTTTAAGCAATTTTATTGAGAAAATGAGAAAGTTTCAAAACCGATTAGTAGGACAGTTTCAATAATTAATACATTGCATATTGTTGTTTTAGTGGTTATTCATTGTATAAGATGCAGACATGATGTCATGTACAGCACTTAATTATAAGATTACTTTATATTAGTCACCTAAAGAGTTATATACAAAAAGAGCACAGGAAATTTGTTTACATGCTAAGACCAAAGAATCCATCTGAGGGCCTGGATCCCATATCAATGTCCTGCATGAGTCCAGTTGAAGATGTAGAGCCCATAACAATGCCCCCAGTAAGTCCAACTGGAGGCCAAGAGTTCAAAACAATGTTTCACAAAGGCTGGTTTCAAGGATCTGTACTAATACCCAAAGGTCAGTGGTAGAAACGAGAAAATCAGTGGGATGAAAGATCTGTGCTAGTAGGCTGATGGGCCTGTACTGGAGCCAGGAAATAATGTTGAATGTAAGAACCAGAGTTACCATGAAAAGTACCATGGCCATCCAGCACAGTGAGGTCCTAAGGTCTTCCAATGATGAGAACAGCCAAGTTCATCAGGAAAGCCAGCATGATAAAGTCCTCCAATAAAACCAACAGCTCCCTACAGCTTCCCAATAGCTTCCAACAGCTTCTAGAGTTTGTCTCCAGTTTACCTTTTATGCTGCTGGCAACCATCCTCAAGTAGGCCTCCCACACCTAGCACCACTCTGGTTCAGTTCAGCTGGGTGTTAGAAATCGGCCATCTGTTGTCAATAGAAATCACAAGAGTGAATTCTATATCTAAGATGTTTATTTTTAAAATCTTTGTCTTGGGTACTGGGGCTTTACCCATGATAGCATTTATTCCACTAAGGAATTTTTCTTCTCTCTCTTTCTCTTTCTTTCTTTCTTTCTTTCTTTCTTTCTTTCTTTCTTTCTTTCTTTCTTTCTTTCTTTCTTTCTTTCTTTCTTTCTTTCTTTCTTTCTCTCTTTTGAAGCAGGGTATTGGCAGTCTCTTTATGTTGCCAGGCCATACCTGAACTCCTATGCTCAAATGATCCTCTTGAACCCTGATTCAATACAAATAGAGATAGGTAGAAAGGAAACAAGGAAGTGCCATTTTAAAATTTTGCTTTAAAAAAACGTGAAGCTTTAGGACACTATCAAAGTTATTGAAAGTTACAGTGCCCCTTTCCCTTCCAGGAAACTTATTCTATAAATCTCCAAGAGTGTTAAAGATACGATAAGTCTGTAAATTGGCCTCTGTGGTTTTCATCTGTACACTGAGCCCACACATTCCTCTAGTACTGCAGATTCACAGTCCCCTAGACTTTCTTCCTTGAGAAAGAAGCACTATAAAGTAGGTCTAATGTCTCTAAACTTCAAACATAAGCAAATGGCTTGCATTCTAACCCAGATGCCTGATGAGTAACCTGATAAACAGTAAGAATATATATTTATATTTATATCATCCATCCCCAGGACATCTGACAAAATGCAAAAGCACTCTTGTGAATTATGTGATGCTCTCAGGCCATAATGTACCTCTCTCTTGATGGCCTGCTCTCTGTTATCTCTGAATGTGTACTTTAACTTTGGCTTGTGAAATTTGTCTCTCATTGATGCATCTTGAAACTCAGTTGAGGGCTGGGGAGATGGCTCAGTAGAATAAGCGCTTCCTTGGCAAATTCAAGGGTCTGAGTTCAATTTACGGTTCTGAAAAAAAAAAGTGAGTTGATTTAGAACCTATTCAGTAGGGGGAGAAGTGAATTAAAGTCCCCATTTCCTATCTAAGGTACCTATTTGGACCTCACTCAGTGATACCCCTGTCTTGAACTCCTAAGGAGCTGGGACAACAGGGTTATGCCACCATGTCCAGTTTATCATCAATGTTTCTTTTTTGGCAGAACTGGATATTTTGGCAAGTGCCCTTGTACTTGCCAGGGAAGTGCTTATTCCTCTGAGCCATCTCCCTGGCTCTATCATCAATATTTTTGATAGACATAAGTTTGCCAGTAAAATAAGTTATTATGTGACTAACTTGGTTTCTATGTTTTTTCAGAATAAAATATTCATTAAAGTATCCACTTGTAATAAACTACTTATCATGAATTATGTGATATCTATATTGATTTTCTTCTGAATACTTATGTAACCAGGATATTTAAAAACTTGGGCATCATGTCCTCTAACATCAACATTTTTTGTGAAACCTCTCCATATTAGCTTGTAGTATCTAATTCTTAAGTCGGATTCAAATCTAGATTATTGTCTTCTCCTATCCACTATCTTTTACTCTGTTTTGTTATACCCTCTATTTTCTTTTCATGGGCTCTAATTTCTGCACAATCAGAGAAAATCACAGGGTAGCAGAGAGAAAAGAACATTGCTTCCTCCCCATGAGAACTTTCTACTCAATTCCATCTTCTTCCTCTGTGGATACTGTTTTGTGTCAAGAAAATAACACTCACAATCTGGTATCATGGACTTAATTTATCTATACTTCATATTGGTTCCTTAAAAAAACTCAAAGGAGCAAAATGGCATCTCTAATTGCCTGCTTTTCTTCTCCTTTGTTCCAAGTTGGTACAGTATATAACTTTCAGTTCATGTACATTTCATTGACAGACTACCTTTCCCATATTTCCATAATAGCAAAATGTGTTAGTCACATTTTACAGACCTGGTTCAGAGACCTGTGTAGTTTTTCTTTCTTTTAGTCAATCTGGTGTATCTGTGGAACAAGCAGAAAACATGTGTGTGTGTGCGTGCATGCGTGCATGTGTGCATGTGTGTGTGTGTGTGTGTGTGTGCAAGTTCAGAACCACAAACAAACAAAAATAAACTGTAATAAGTATGTCTTTCACATTATCATCTCTATACATCCTGGCTTCTAGTGATCAGGTGATTGAAGCTGCCTGATTTTATCACAAAGTCAGTTTTCTTGGTTAATATCTTGATTCTGAAGATATAGAAACATGAGATCAGATAAAGTCATGTCGAGGGCTGGGCAATGGCTGGAATGATGCTTGGGGCACAGTTTATACTGGGGAGAATTTTCTGGCTGCCCTTTGAAACCTCTCAGCTTAGCTCTTCAAAGGGAGAGGTAACTCATTCTGTCTTTCCACTGAACAAATATATCTGCTGTTTATCATTTCTTTTGCCACCCCCACCCTTAAATGACTAAGCCAACACTGATTTATCAAAGCAAAAGCTTTGCTCCGACTGAGTCATAAGTTACACATTTACTTGACATTATCTGGCCCTTTAGAAATGAAAGCATGAAAATAAGGAAGGGTTTGTGCACAGGTCTACACGTGTGTGTGTGTGTGTGTGTGTGTGTTTCTGTTTGCTTCATTCATCACTCTTAATACTGCCACTCTTTTTTCCTCCCTTGCCTCACCAACTTCAATTATAGTAATTTCTCAAAGAATTATGCTATAAGGCAATGGGTAATTTTTCAAGTTAAATCTTGCTTAATATAAGTTACAAATCCTTTTTGTTGCAGGTTTCTCTTTCCAAAGTATTGCTTTGGGTCAGAAGGTTTATTTCTCTTTAGAGAGCCAGTATGGCAAGAGGAAACTAAGGTTGATCTCTAGGTGTGTGTTTGCACTAATTTGCTGCACAATCAAACAAGGATATAGGTCAATAAAGCTGTTCTTTGATCTATTACTACAAAGGATTCCTTGTAAATACATACTGGATGAGAGATTACAACTTTGCCACTACCCATTGTGAACTGTGCCCTGCACCACCCTTTTAGCATATGCAAAAAAGTGGTACATCTGGCTTCTGCTAGTCTGGGTTTTATTTTTGTAATTTGTTTATTTTCAAAATGTGAACTGGCAATGTATTTTCCTTTAAGGTTTCCCCTTAGAACAGCACTCAGGGAAGGAAATAGTAAAAATATAGTAACAGTAGCAGCAATCAAAATTTAGCAACAAGTTGATAAATGATGGCTGGGAATATAGCATAGTGGTCGGGCAGTTGTCTAGCATGTGTAAGGCCCTGCGCTTAATCTTTAGCACAGCAAAATGTTAAAATCAAATAAGGCCAACATTACTATATATGAACATTGAAATTAATGCCTTTTGTGTGCATAACATTGACAAAGGCATTATAATGAATGTGAAAAACAGGGGCTGGGGAGATGGCTCAGTGGAATAAGCACTTCCCTGGCAAGCACAAGGGCCTGAGTTCAATCCCCGGTTCTGCCAAAAATAAAAAAGCATGTAAAAAACCATTATCAATAACCCCAAGATGTTTACACTCCAAGATGTTTATACGTCTATTGTGAGGTGAAAGTATCAGAGCATATATTTCATAATCACTGAAATACAAGTACAGATTTTGTTTGTTTGTTTGAAACAGGGTCTTGCTGTATAGTTTAGACTAACTTTAAACACTCTATGTAACCTAGGATGGCTTCAGATTCACTGTGAACCTCCTGCTTCAGCCTCCTGAGTGATGGAATTATGGGTGTATGCCAACATACCTGGTTGGGAATATAGATTTTCATTTTGAGAGCGTGGTATTTTTCAGGGAAATAGAACTAACAGGGCTAGAGCTAATATGGTATTGCTTGAGAGAAGTAGAACTTTAGTGATTGTCACTAGAAGTTTGGGAGAATTGAAATATAAAAAGTGGTTTATGTGTCAAGATAAAGAATTTTAATTTTGTTTTGCAGAAAATGGGGAATTATCCATTGGAGGACATTGAGTGGCCTAATGTTACAATACATTTTGCATTTTATATCAGGTCCACAAAATTCAAAGACCCAATCCAAAAATGGCCATCTGAAATTAATTCACACTTCTCAGAGGAAGAAATACTAATGCCAAATAAATATATGAAAACTGTTCAACAGCACTGGTCATTTAAGAGATGAAAATTAAAACAACACTGAGATCCCATCTCCTCCCAGAAAGAATAGCTATCATAAGAAATCAACTAATAAGAAATGGTGGAGAGCTTGTGGGGGAAAAAGGAGCCCTTCTCCACCGTTGGTGGCAGTATAAACTGGTACAACTACTATGGAAATCAGTGTAGAAATTCCTCAGAAAACTAGGTTTAGAGGTTCCATTCAACCAGGCTATTCCCCTTCTGGATATTTTTGCAGGAGAACTGAAAACTTCATACACAGTAATATATGTGCACTCATGTTTATAGCAGCACAATTTGTGATAGCTAAATGCCCATGAATTGAGGAATGGATAAAAAGATGTGGGATTTTCATTTAATGGATATTATTCATCTATAATGAAAGATAAATTCACAGCTTTTATAGGTAGATAAAAGCAACTAGATGCTATATTCATAAGTGAGAGAAATTAGACCCACATATATAAACATTGTATTTCTTCCCTAGTATAAAAACAAAAAGGATAAATAAAATCTGAAAGTTCCAATAGATACAGTAAAAGGGA
This sequence comes from Ctenomys sociabilis, assembly GCA_004027165.1. Taxonomy (NCBI): domain Eukaryota; kingdom Metazoa; phylum Chordata; class Mammalia; order Rodentia; family Ctenomyidae; genus Ctenomys; species Ctenomys sociabilis. The sequence continues at coordinate 13,105 of PVKA01020866.1, read as the reverse complement.
AAGAAACTGGACAAAAGGAATAAACAGCAGGGATGAGGTAAAGAAGAAAAGAAGGGAGAACTGAAGGGAAAAATCATGTGTGAATGTACACAGGATTTTGGAGGTAGCAGTTAATGCTTAAAATTTTTACTTTGACCAGTTTTTGCATGCTGATATCTGATAATCTGAGCAACTATGTTGAAGACAACAATATGCAATATAACAGCTACTATTGAATACCTGTCATATTGTGTTTCTTGAAATTGTGTATCATTTCTAATGTTCTACATTTTAAAAATTTTATGTATTTATTTGTTTTGGCAGAACCAGGGATTGAACTCAGGCCCTTGTGCTTGTTAGGGAAGGACTTATTCCACTGTGCCAACTCTCTGGCCCTCCATTTCTTTAAATAAAAAAAAATGAACACACATGTTACAAAAATAATAAAATTTTTAGTTTAGAGAAATAATTGTGCTTTATCTGGAGGTGGAATTGAAAGATGTAAATGAAGTCTTCCTTTGGAGGCTGTGGAAGTGACTCAGTGCTAGAGCACGTGCTTAATATGTAAGAGGCCTTGGTTTCATCTCAAGCACTAAAAACCTTCTTCTTTGTGAAGTTATATGTTCACTATGTTCACAAGAAACCAAAGACATTAGAATCCAAAAATTAAAATAAAAAGACTTATACCTCATCTACTTTATTCAGTGATTATATTGATACATATTTTTACTGATATATATATAATCTGTGTAATTAAGTACTAAAGCAGAGCAGTCAATTGAAACAGTCATTTTTGAAAGTCAAAGAACTTATATAAGTTCAAT
>PVKA01020866.1:0-12202 GCA_004027165.1 Ctenomys sociabilis | reverse complement strand
CTCTTCTCAGTAAATTAAGAGACTGAAGCTGTTAGCGCATCTTATTTTTTATACCTAAATTACATCAAAGATTCAATAATTAATACATTCTACCTTGTTATTTTCCTAGTGGTTGTCCATAGTACTAGAAGCCGACATAATATCCTGTCCAACCACCATTAATGTAAATCTTGCCCTTCATAGAATTATGTAGAAGCACAGCGTTATCAATCCCAACTGTACTGTCCATACACACACATCATGATTCTTCTTTCTATACCCCTTCCTTGCTCTACACCTGTCAGAGATGGGCTCTACATTATCATTCAACTAACTTAGGTGCTTGAACTCAATGACACAATCCAACACAGTCCTGCGGTCCACTACAATAGTGCGTTATCCAAAGACGTTGTCGACCATAGCCATTTAAAGCTCAACTTAATATTATGGCCCCACGATGTATACAACATGTTTATACTTTTCTGCTGGATGGTTAAGACCTAGATAGATCAAGACTTATATACTAACACATGTACTTCATATTTCTTATGAGGTCAGTGAAGTGCCCTAAGGGTTTTTCTTGTAGTCCTGTACCTTATTCTGTAGATCCTATGCCTGTGTCATCCATGTGGATGAGTCACGATCAATGCTTGACCAGTTTGCTCTCGGTAAGAGCCTGATAGAAAGTTTTCTCTCCATGGGACTCTCCCCAGGCACACTATAGAACTTCAATCTCTTTCCTCTGTGGCTCCATAATATCCTTGTTCAGAAAATTTGGAGCTCACCTGAGTTTCATGATGTTGCAGTACACGTTCTCCTATGTCATGAGTCTTCACTGACCTTGAAAGGCAAGGGTGAAAATGTTGTCTGGCCTTGTGGCTCTTCTGTTTCTCCAGCTTTGATCTGTGAACTTAGGTTGTTAACCATCCAGAAGAAAAGCTGATTAGTATCCTGCAGCATATGCCATGCACTTTGCCTTATCGGACTCAATTGATTTTAGTTGCTGTTGTACGTTTCCATTTGTATTTCTGCTTTTCGCTTGTTATACTAGGGAGACTATACGATATTTACACATGTGTGTCTGCTTTATTTCACTTATGAGTATATGTTCAAGTGGCATCCACTTCAGTATAAATGCTTCAAACTTATCATTCTTAATAGCTGAGTAATACTCCATTATATAGAAAAAGGCGAAATATTTATACTATCTGAAGAGAAACCAGAGTATACTCCATTATATAGAAATATCACATCATTTTCAACCATTCCTCATGTGATGGACATCTTGGTTGTTTCCAAGATTTTGCTATCACACATTGTGCTGCTATAAACATAGGTACACAAATATCACTATGATACAATGTTTTCCATTCCTTTGGGAAAATTCCCAGTAGGGGGATAGCCGGCTTGAATGGGATTTCTAGTCCTACTCTTTTGAGGAGTCTCCACACTGACCTCCATAATGGTTGTACCAGTCTACATTCCCACCAGCACTGAAGAAGTGTTACCTTTTCCCCACAACCTCTCTAACATTTGTTGTTGGTTGAATTCCTTATGATACCTCTTCTTTCTGGAGTGAGATGGTATCTCAGTGTTGTTTTTATTTGCATTTCACAGATGACTAGCGAAGTGGAGCATTTTTTTCATATATTTATTTGCTTCTTTAATTTCGTCCTCTGAGAAGTGTGTATTCATCTCAGATGCCCATTTCTGAATTGGGTCTTTAAATTTGAGGACCCTGTTATATCTTAGTTCTTTATATATTCGAGACAGTAGACCTCTCCCTGATTGCTTACTAGTTAGGATTTTTCAAAATTTGTGGGTTGCCTTTTCACTCTGTTGACAATTTCTTTTGACATGCAGAAGCTCCTTAAGAAGAGTTGATCCTAGTTGTTGATTCTTTCAAGAGCTTCCCGTGCGAATATATGTTTGTTCATGAACTCTTTACCTACCCCTATGTCTTCAAGAGTTCCTCCTACTTTCTCTTCGAGGAGACTGAGTGTTTCTGTTTTAATGTTTAGATATTTAATCCATTTTAACTTTAGCTTAGTGCACGGTGATAGAGCTGGGTCAAGTTTTAGTGTGTGGAATGTAGAAAGCCAGGTTTTCCAGTACCATTTGTTAAAGAGGCTATCTTTTTTCCAGTGAGCTTGTTTAGCCCCTTTGTCGAAGATCAGAAGGCTGCGTGTGATTGTAGATGCCTCTGCATTTTCGAATCTATTCCACCGATCCTCAGGTCCATTTTGTTGCCAATACCATGTTGATTTTATCACAGTGGCTTTGTAGTATAATTTCAAATCAGGAATTGTGATGCCTCCTGCCTTGTCTTTATAGGCCAAGATTGCCTTTGCTATTCTAGGTCGTTTGTGGTTCCAAATAAATTTTAGGAATGAGTTCTCAATGTCTGGGAGGTATGTTGGTGGCAGTTTGATAGAAAGTGCATTAAAACTGTACAAAAATTTTGGTAGTATGGCCATCTTCACGATGTTGGTTCTTCCTATCCAGGAGCATGGAATATGTTTCCATTTTCTGAAATCCTCTATAATCTCTTTTAGTAGGGTGTTGTAATTTTCTGTCGAAAGGTCTTTGACTTCCTTGGTTAAGTGAATCCCAAGATATTTCATTTTCCGAGGTGCAATTGTAAAAGGTATTGTTTCTATTATTTCCCTTTCACTGTGCTTCTTATCTGTGTAGAGGAATGCTATTGACTTTTGAGTATTGATTTTGTATCCTGCTATCGTACAGAATTTCCCTCTCAGTTCTACTAGTTTCTTGGTGAAAATTTGGGGTCTTCCAAGTAAAGTATCATGTCATCTGTAAAGAGTGATAATTTAACTTTTACTTTACCTATTCTTATTACTTTATTTCTCTCTCTTTTCTAATGGCTGTTGCTAAGGATTCCAAGACTATATTGAATAGGAGGGGTGATAGAGGACATCTTTGTCTTGTACCTGATTTAAGAGTAAAAGATTACAGTTTTTCCACATTTAGGATTATATGAGCTTTTGGGTTGTCATAAATGGCTTTTATCAAGTTAAGACAGAGTCCATCTATTCCAATTTTCTCTGGGACCTTGAACATGAATGAGTGTTGGACTTTGTCAAAGGCTTTCTCTGCATCAATTGAGATGATCATGTGGTTTTTAGATTTCATTCTATTAATATAATGTATTACATTCATAGATTTTCGAATATTGAACCATCCTTGCATCCCTGGGATGAATACTACCTGGTCATGGTGTATGATCTTCGTGATGATTTGCTGTATTCTATTTGCCAGGATTTTATTGAGTATTTTTGCATCTATGTTCATGAGGGAGTTTGGCCTGTAGTTCTCCTTTTTGGTTGTGTCTTTCCCTGGTTTTGGAATGAGTATTATACTTGCCTCCAAAAATGACTTTGGGAGGACTGTTTCCTTTTCAACTTCATTGAAGAGTTTGTGGAGTGTGGGCATTATATCTTCTATAAATTTCTTGTAGAATTCAGCTTTGAATCCATCAGGGCCTGGACTTTTCTTTGTGGTAGGCTTTTTATCATGTTTTGTATTTCGTTGGCTGTTATCGGCTTATTGAGAGCTGTCATATCTTCTTGATTTAATTTTGGTAATTTGTACCTTTCGAGGAATCTTTCCATTTCTTCCGTGTCTTCTATTCTGTGAGCATAAAGATTCTCGAAATAACTATTGATAATCTTCTGAATTTCCACTGGGTCTGTGGTGATTTCACCCTTTTCATTCGTTATCACTTGTACTTGAATTTTCTTTTGCCTCTTTTTGATGAGGTTGGCAAGAGGCTTATAAACTTTGTTTAGTTTTTCAAAAGAACCAACTTTTTGATTTGTGGATTCTTTGAACTGTTTTCTTCATCTCAATTGAATTAATTTCTGCTCTAATCTTTATGTTTTCTTCCATCTTTGCACTCTGGGTTTTGTTTGCTCTTCTTTTTCTAGTTTCAGAGGGCCAACATTAGGGTGCTAATTGGTTCCCTTTCTGTTTTCCTAATGTGTGAGTTCATAGCTGTGATTTTACCTTGAAGAACTGCTTACATCGCATCCCATAAATTCTGGTAAGTTGTACTTGAATTTTCATTGAATTGTAGATATTGTTGAATTTCTTATTGAATTTCTGCTGCAACCCATTGATTGCTGAGTAAGGTGTTGTTAGTTTCCATGAATTTAGTGGGTTTTTCTGGTTTCTTTTGTCATTTATTTCCAGATTCATTGCACTGTGGTCAGATAGTATGCATGGGATAATTTCTATTTTCTTGCATATACTTAGGCATGACCTCTGGACTAGTATGTGGTCTATTTTGGAAAATGACCATGTGCAGCTGAAAAAAATGTGTATTCATCTGTGGTTGGGTGGAAAACTCTGTGTATGTGCCCACCAGGTCCATTTATTCCAAGCCGTGGTTCAGTTCTGCTAATTCTTTGCTAATTTTTTGTCTGGTTGACCTATCTTTTTGAGATAAGGGTGTGTTAAGATCTCCTGTTAAGATTGTGTTCTTTGATATTAAGTTTCTCATGTCCCTTAAGATTTGTCTTACATAGTTTGGTGCTCCTGTGTTTGGTGCCTAAATATTTATGAGTGTTATTTCTTGCTCTTGAATTTTTCCCCTGACCAGTATGTACTGGCCTTCTTTGGGTCGTTTGATCATTCTTAGTTTGAAGTTTAGGCTGTCTGAGAAGAGAATTGCTGCTCCTGCTTTTTTCTGCAGTTCTGGGGCATGTAGTATTGCTTTCCATCCTTTGACTTTGAGCTTATGAATATCTTTTTTAGTTAAGTGTGTTTCTTGTATAAAGCATATTGTTGGATTTTGTTTCCTAATCCACTGTGCCAGTCTATTTCTCTTAAGTGGTGAATTGAGTCCGTTTACATTGATGTTTATAATTGAAATGTACTCACTTATGCTTGCCATGATATTTACCTGATGTTGTTTACTGCTTTGTAGCCTGTGTTTAATTGTCTGTCCTGTTTAGTGGGTTCCTTCCATTCTTATTCATGGAGTTCTGGTCATTGTGGTCTCTCTCTAGAACATCTTTCAGCAGCCTGTGAAGGGATGGCTTTGTCCTCATAAAATTCTTTAGTTGTTCTTTGTCGTGGAAGTATTTCACTTCTCCATCAAACTTGAAAGAGAGCTTTGCAGTGTATAGTAATCTAGGCTGAAATTTGTTTTCATGTAGGACTTGAAGAACTCTGCTCCATGCTCTCCTTGCCTTCATTGTTTGTGTAGAGAAGTCAGCTGTAATTCTGGTGGGTTTTCCTTTGAATGTGAGCTCCTTCTTCTCTCTAGCAACTTTCAGTATATTATTTTTGTGTTGGATTTCTGCGATCTTAACTGTTGTATGTCTTGGTGTGTTTCTACTTGGGTTGAAGTTATTTGGTGTTCTGTATACTTCCGTGACCTGGATGTTGGATTGTTTCCTCATATTTGGGAAGTTTTCTGCGGTTATTTCTCCCCAAAACTTTTCCTGACATTTGTATTGACTCCTTCATTCTCGTTGATACCTTATATTCTCACATTTTCATCCTGGCATCGTCTTGTAGGTGATGTATTCTTTTTTCTTGCATTCTCATTGTTTTTAAGAGATCCTTTCTCACCTTTTCACTAGGTGCTCCATCATCTTAAAGATCTGAAACTCTGTATTCGCTTTCACACAGATGGTTTTGTAGACTTGTGATTGCTATTTTTAGTTCTTCTATATAACTTTGACTGTGTTTCATGTGTTCTATTTCTTTTCTGTATTGCTCATTCAAGGAATCCATCATAGTTCTGATCTCCTCAAATTTTTTATCCATGTCTTCTTTAGAGGTAGTTGTTAATTCTTTTTCTGCAGTGTTTTTTCCAAGTTCGGTTTCCTCTGTATATTTCTGGACTTGTTTCTGTATTTCAGATGCTATCACTTCAAAGAATTCTTTTTTTTTTTTAAAGAATTTCTTTTTGATTTCAGAACATATTTTTGCTTTGAGTTCTTCATGGTCTTTCTGCTGTTGTTTCTTTGCTTCAGTTCCTGTTAATTCATATATTTCAGCTGCAATAGTGCTCTCTGCACTTGTTCTGGGTGAGCATAGTTTTTCCACCCAATGTTTCTGAAATTCATTCTTTATTTCGTATACTATGTATTCAGATATTTCTTTTTTAATTTTGGAATTCTCATTTTATTTCCTCTATAGCTTTCTGTTGTTTTTTCTCTGCTGCTGTGTCTGTTAATTCATTCATTGCAGCTGAGCTAGTGTCCTCTTCCCTTAGTGGTGGAATCGAGGTCTGGGATTGCGTTTTTCCCCTTCTCTTTATCATTTTGTATAGCACTGACCTTTGACCTTTGGTGTAGAGCTTTTGTGCAGCTATAACCTTAGCTTGTTATGATATTCGCGTGCCAGTCTATTAAATTTGAGATTATCCAGGTATGCCTATCCTGGATCTAGCTGTTGTGTTCATTTCCTTTTTTTGCTGCAACTCTTTTGGTTCTCCTGTGTTGCTTCCCTCTTCAGGCAAACACGAACCAAACTTGGGTGCAGAGCAAGTAATGAAAATTACCCTTCTTAGCTGGCTTTGTGGAGAGGATCCGGAAAATTGCCTGGGTTAGCCCTCCTGTATCACGCAGGTCGCTCTCTCGGTGGGTGGGCCTGGGCTTTGGTGGGTCTTCTGGGCTCACAAAAGGATAGTGGATGATCTTATTCACCGAGTATTCTGTACTGGGTTGGCCAGCATGTGCTGTGTCTCGGTCTAGAGGCCGGAACCTGAGAAGGCTGGGAAAGGATCCTCCAGTGCTGCGGGCCTGGAGCCCTCACTCACAGGCCAGGCTACGCCGGGCTTCGGTCCGTGGCTTGGGACCAAGGATTGTTGAGAAATGTCACTCCGGCATGGCAGGCTTCGAGTTTTCACTCCAGGCTGACATGCACTGTCTGTGGGGCTGTGGGGTGGGACCAGCAATCGCTGGGAAATGTTTTTCTGCACGGTGGGCCTGGAGTTCTCACTGGACCATGGGGGTGAGCAGAGAATCCCTAAGAAATGTCTTTCTGGCACGGTGGGCCTGGAGTTCTACACTCACTGAACTTTGATGCCAAGGACTCGGGGAAATTCCCCCTCGCTCAGTAAGCTTTAGGGCACAGGATCTGGGGAGGTACTGGTGTGTGTCCTGATGTTCCAGGCCAGTCTCTGGCTTGGAGGGCTTGGTGGCAGGGATCTGGGTGGAGCGCGTGGGAAGAAGCCAATGGCTCTCCCTCAGTCTCACCACACACTCACTGATCTGGTGAGTCATGCAAATTCCCACTCACTGTGAGAGCTTGGGGCAGGATTCAGGAGGCTGCTGGAGTCAACCGCTGTCTCAGGCCGGTCTCTGGCTGGGTGGAGTGGGCAGGATCCAGTAGGCTGCTGGAGTCAGCCACGCTGTCTCTGGCCATTCTCTGGGGCTCGGCAGGCATGGGCGGGATCGAGGAGGATGGCGGATTCAGCCACGTTGTCTCTGGCCGGTCTCTGGGGCTGGGTGGGCCTGACCATGTATTTCTGATTTCTATCATCAGCATTCAAGCTCTCCTCATATGAGACTGTGAAGCCAAACTGGAACCACAAGGATGCAACCTCAAAGCAGTTTGAGCATCAAAGGTAAACAAAAGAAAAACATTCTTTTTCCCTTTCTCCCTCCTTTCCTCCCTCCCTCTCCTTATTTTATCTTCAATATGTTGGGTTTGTGAATTAAAGTGGCAAAAGTCAAATAAACAAGAGGGAGTCACAATTTTTATTCAGTTTTTTATGTGCATGGCAGTCAGAGGAAGTCAGGGATACTCAAAGGATTAATTATAGTGGGAGCTCATATACTATTTTAATAAAGGTTAATAAACTGAGGAAAAGTCTCTAGGAGGTAGGAGGAACTAATGAAAGAGTAGGATTATTTTAGTAAGGACCATTGATGCAGACTGATCTTAGAGTTGATTCCCATCTCCAGTTGATAGGAGTTGTTCTCTTCTAAACAGAGAAATGACACCTTTCTCTTGGGAAATCTATGTATCGAAGAAAAGAGAGTGATTTTCAGATAGAAAACAGGGTGAAAGAAAGTTTCTTGAATCTGTTGATTCTCATTTGCTTTAATCTCAAAATAATCCTTATTGCTATGCCATGAAGTAGCACATTTGGGCCCAATATATTCTTTCATGTGACAAGGTCTCACTATGTGGTTCAGGCTGGCCTTGAATGTACCTCTGCACTCAGTTAGGGGATCCCTTTCACTTCCAGTTTTTTCTTTTATTTTTGAGATCTGCCTGAGTGTGTGCTGAGCTTTTAGGAAAGCATGAATCATGAATTATCTAAAAAATCTGTTTTATATCCCATGGGTAACATCCCATTTAGATGACATCCCTGTAGAATCCATGCTGTTTGCTGTCACAGCCTTCAAGCGTAGGACATTCATTTATGCCGTGTTGATCATATAATAAATAATAAAGTATATAAAATATTTATATTCCATAAAGTACTGAAAAATATGATTCATATCATTTTAGCTTTTGTATTTGTTTTTGGCAGAACCGGGGATCGAAATCAGGCCGTTGCACTTGCCAGGGAAGGCTTATTCACTTAGCCATCTCCCTAACCCCTAGGTTTTATATTGTTTTTTTTTTCTTTTCCAATTAAGTTTATTGGTGCATTTTACATATACATAACCATCATATTCATCAGAGGGACTTTGTACATGTTATAATTTGATTCCACTTTTTCCCAAAACCCTTCACATTATTTTGTTTTTAATGTATTTAGTACATGGTCTATAGGATTAGGTTTTGTATTGTTAAAATAAGTTTTTCAGAAGTGATTTCTCAGCTGACCATGGTGACACAAACTTATAATCCCAGCTCTCTGAGAGATTGAAGGAGAAGGATATTTACTATGAGCCCATCCTGTTCAATTTAGTGAGACCTTGTCTTAAAACTCATTATCTTAAAAAGGGCTAAGATATACCTCAATTATGAAGGTCTTGAGTTCAATCCCATGTACTGCCAAAAAATAAAGTGATTTATTTGATATTTCTTATAACCTCTCCCTGGGTGAAAAGGAGAAAGTGGAGCAAATAAATTGACCTTTTCTGGTTTACACTGAAAATCAGAAAAGGTATATTTGTGAAGTCTGATTCACTGATTCTCATTTGTTTTTATTGTTTGCTTTGATCTCTGTTGCAACCAACATACACATGCATGCAACACACTTTCATGAGTAATACAATCAATAAAGCATCCCTAGGTACATCATTACTATAGTGTTAACCTAGAATCTTCTCTAATCTGTGAAAGGTCATATCATTCAGAAAATTCAATTTTTTATTAACAACTTGTTTGATGTGATTGTGATTAACTGTTCCTAGCCTCAGTCCATGATCAGACAACAGAACTATTGTGCCTTCCTTTGCATTTCCTCCTGTTCTGTGGAGCTTCCAGGTCTTTTCTGTTCAGCAGATTTCTATTGAATTATTTAGACATTATATGGCTATTGTTATAGTTGGGATGCACAACATCTTCTTAAAGTTTCATTATGTTGAAATCTTGGTTGCCAACTGATGAGCTTTTGGAGAAATGATTGGATTGTGTCTCTGATTTCAAGTGGATTAATCCCTTGATGAGTTCATAGGTCTTTGGGCTTATTGAGTGAAACCTAACTGGATGATGTGGTCCGGAGAAGGCTTGACTGCAAAGAGTGCACCTTGTCTCTGGTTCTTTCCTCTCTGCTTATTTCCCTGTCCTCTGGGTCCTGTTGTAAGGTAAGCACCTCTCTTACCATGTCCTCTGCCATCTATTTCTGTCTTAGGACTAACTGACCATGGACGGAATCCTCTGAAACTATAATCCAAAATAGATTTTTTTCGACCAGCCAGAGACAGCGGGGCCGACTCCGCCATCTTCCTCCATCCCGCCCGCGCGTGCCCAGCCCCTGAGACTGGCCAGAGACAGCGCGGCCGACTCCGCCATCCTCCTCTATCCTCCTCCATCCCACCCGCGCCCGTGCCCACCCAGCCCCAGAGACCTCCCGAGACAGCAAGACCAATGCCAGCAGTCCACCAACGCTGCCCAGCCAGACACTGGCCTGAGACAGTGGCTGACTCCAGCGGCTTCCTGGATCCCATGCCAAGCTCTCCCAGCGAGAGCGAATTTACAGGACTCACCAGGCTTCCCAGATCAGTCAAAGTGTGGTGAGTCTGAGGGAGAGCCTTTGGCTTCTTCCCACGCGCACTACGCGGATCCCTGTCCCCAACCCCTCTAAGACAGTGACTGGCCTAAAACCTCAGGACCCACTCAGCAACACCTCCCCGGATCCCCTGACCTAAAGCCCACTGATTGAGTGGGAATTTTCCCGATTCTCTGGGCATCAAAGGTCAGTGAGTGTAGAACCCCAGGCCCATCGTGCCTGAGATACATTTCACAGGGATTACCTGCCCGCCACCCCCTGTGGCCCAGTGACAGCTCCAGGCACACTGTGCCAGAGAAACATTTCCAGGTGATTACCGGTCCCACTCCACAGACCCAGACCCAGTGCAGGTCGTCCTGGAGTGAGAACTCCAAGCCTGCCACGCTGGAGAGACATATCTCAGCAATCCACGGTCCCACGCTATGGACCGAAATCCAGCACAGCATGGCCTGTGAGTGAGGGATCCAGGCCCACTGCACCAGAGGGACCTTTCCCAGCCTTCTCGGGTTACGGCCTGTAGACCCAGACCCAGGACAATCTGGCTGGCTCAGTACAGCCTACTCAGTGAATAAGATCATCCACTATGCTTTTGTGAGCACAGAAGACCCACCAAAGCCCAGCCCACCCACCTGGGGAACGACCTGCCTGACAGAGGAGGGCTGACCCTGGGAACCAACATAGGGGAACCAAAGGAGCTGCAGCAAAAAAAGGAACTGAACACAACAGCTAGACCCAGGATAGACCTGGAAAATCTCAAACTTAATAGACTGGCACTCGAATCTCATAACAAGCTAAGGTTATAGCTGCACCAAAGCTCTACACCAAAGGGCAAAGGTCAGTGCTATACAAAATGACAAAGAGAAGGGGAAAAATGCACTCCCAGACCTCGAGTCCATCAGGAAGGGCAGAGGACACTAGCTCAGCTGTAATGAATGAACTAACAGATACAGCAGCAAAGAAACAACAGCAGAAAGCTATAGAGGAAATAAAATGAGAAGTAATTCCCCAAATTAAAAAGAAATGTGTGAATACATAGTATCTGAAATAAAGAATGAATTCCAGAAACATTAGGTGGAAAAACGTTGCTCACTCAGAACAAGTGCAGAGAGCATTATTCCAACTGATATATATGAATTAAGAGCATCTGAAGCGAAGAAACAACAGCAGAAAGATCATGAGGAACTCAAAGTAGAAATAAGTTCTGAAATTAAAAAAGAACTTTTTGAACTCATAGGATCTGAAATACTGAAACAAGTCCAGAAATATACAGAGGAAATCCAACTTGGAAGAAACACAGCAGTAAAAGAATTAATAACTACCTCTAAAGAAGACATGGATAAAAAAATTGAGGAGATCAGAAATATGATGGATTCCTTGAATGAGCAATACAGAAAAGAAATAGAACACATGAAATACAGTCAAAGAGATATAGAAGAACTAAAAATAGCAATCATGAGTCTACAAAACTGTCCGTGTGAAAGCGAAGACAGAGTTTCAGATCGTGATGATGCCTGAGCTGCTAGTGAAAAGGTGAGAAAGGACGTCTTGAAAACAACGAGAATGCAGGAAAAAAATAATCCATCACCTGCAGGATGACGCCAGAATGAACAATGTGAGAGTAATTGGTATCAATGTGAATGAAGGAGTCAATACAAATGACATAAAAAGAATTTGGGGAGAAATAATTGCAGAAAACCTCCCAAATATAAGGAAACAATCTAACATACAGATCACCAAAGCATACAGAACACCAAATAACCTCAAGCCAAGTAGAAACACACCGAGACATATAATAGTTAAGATTGCAGAAATCCAACATAAAAATAATATACTGAAAGCTGCTAGAGAGAAAAAGAAGCTCACATTCAAAGGAAAACCCATCAGAATTACAGTCGACTTCTCTACACAAACAATGAAGGCAAGGAGAGCATGGAGCAGAGTTCTTCAAGTCCTACACGAAAACAAATTCCAGCCCAGACTACTATACCCTGCAAAACTCTCTTTCAAGTTTGATGGAGAAGTGAAATACTTCCACGACAAAGAACAACTAAAGAA